>PVIR01001983.1:0-113130 GCA_004026965.1 Petromus typicus
GTGAGCCACCACGCCCGGCACTGTGGTATGTGGTACTGGTTGCTGCTGGGTGTGGGTCTCCACACCCAGTATTGTTATGTGGTTACCGGGGAATCGAACCCGGGTCCTTGAGCTTGCGAGACAGGCGCCAGAACCACTGAGCTAACTCCCCAGCCCTTTAACAATGATTTTTAAAAATCATTAAACAAGGACATTGGAAAAATTCTGTTGTGTAGGTTTTAGGAGTACATTTTTCATAATCGTCAATGTTTTAATACATTGAACAGAGGGTACAAATATTCTGGGACAAATATCGCTGAGGTAAAATACCTACTCTTATTTGTTCCAGTAAATATGAATGGTAACCAATTTTGAAAACCATTATGGACTACTTGTTCAAACTAAAATCAACTAAAGCAAATGTAAATTTTCAAAGGTTTTAAAAGTGAACTCACAGACATGAGCAATCCCTGGTCCAGCCCAGCGTCTAGTAGGCAACAGCTGTTCCGATCATAATCTTTCGTGTTAGCTTTGCTGTCTAGAAGTCAAGTCTACACTCAAGTTGGATAGCTTGAGAAGGAAGCATTTTTCATGACTCAGTTATCAATGAGAACAATTTGTTCAGACTTAATAAAACATGGCTTACAAATATTTTAGCTGAGAGAATCTTTCATCTAACTATGTTTTTTAAAGGAATTTGAGTTGTACAGGAATCTTTTAATTATCAAAATCTTCAAAGCCTCTGCGATTTGAGATAAGTTCTCATATTATTATATTAATCATAGTTTGCTTTAAAAGCATATCTAAGTTCCACCTATTTGATTGGAAAAAAAGAACTTGGAATGAATTCACCTAATTTTTAGTTTTCTTCCTCGATGAGAACTGTGATTACAAATCAGAGCAGGGTTATGGGCTTCTTCTTCTTTTACTTCCTCCTCCTCCTCCTCTTCCTTCTTCTTCCCACTTCCTTCTTCTTTCTTCCTCCTTTTTCCTTCTACTTCCTTCTTCTCTTTTTTCTTTTTCCTCCTCCTCCTCCTCCTCCTCCTTCTTCTTCTTCTCCTTCTTTCTTTGATTGTTTCTAGAGGACAATTTAGTTTCCATAGTAATGTATGAAGAGTCATCATTTTCTGCCATGATTTCCTAGCAGAGAAAAGGGTTGTGGTAACTATGGCTTAGGAGAAATGAGAAAGTTGATGCTGGATCTTTTATATTTGTGTGGCTGATGGGGACAGAGCTTTAGTCTGTCAAGTTGTGGGTGATTGATCCACAGGGCCATAAGGTGGATAATGAAATTACTAATCACCCAGTGGTCATGCCAGAGAATGCACCCCTTGTTTTAAGCAGACATAAGAAGAGGTCCTGCCAAATTGCCCCTGAGGATCACTAGAGCATTTTTGTGTGGAGACCTAATAATGTTACTGTTATGAGCCATTCTGAGGCTCAACAGTCTGATGATGTTGCAGTGCTCAAGGGCAAGATTACATCAGCATATAACATCCTCCCTCTGAGACATCTTCTACTTTCTTGGAGTATAAGAGCCTTGTGAATTTAGGATTATCTTTGCCCTATGAGTCATCTGATACTCCCTATGCACCAACGCAATAAATAATGACAAAAGTTGGGGTGTTTTGTCTTTGCTGCCTAGAGAAGCATCAATATCAGGTCCAGAGCTCAGCTTCTTTAAGTTTCATTTCTTCCTATTAATTAATTTGCTTTGTGCTGTCTTGGCTCATGGGAGACTAGGAATCACTTCAGAGGTTTTAGTAACATCCCCTTTCCCTGTTCCCTACATGTGAATTCATACCCTTGACCTCCATTTCTTGCCTTTTCTTTCTTACCTGGTCCCTTGCTGTTCTTTGCCTCATCCTGTCCCTCTACTTTCTATCTCTTCTAGCTATGTACTTCCTGGCATATTTGTCCTAGCACTTTCAGCCTCTGGGAGGATGCACTTATATTTCTGGGCTCCATTGCTGGTATCTTTTTATTGTTCTCAACTTGCTGGACCTGAAATTTTCCCTTCCTTGGTATGATTCAACCACCCCAAAACAGCATTTATACCCTATGTCACATTGGGTACTGAGTGCATCTTTGTTTTATTAAGTCTGAACAAATTGTTCTCATTGGTAAATTGAGTCATGAAAAATACTTCCTTCTCAAACCATCAAGCTCAAGCATGGACTTGACTTCTAGACAGCAAAGCCAACCTGAAAGATTATGATTGGAACAGCTGTTGTCTACTAGATGCTGGGCTGGACCAGGGATTGCTCGTGTCTGTGAGTTCACTTTTAAAACCTTTGAAAATTTACATTTGCTTTAGTTGATTTTATTTCAAGGAAGTAGTCTATAATGGTTTTTAAAATTGGTTACCATTCACATTCACTAGAACAAGCCTGGTGTTAAAGGTAATTAGTATAGTAAAATTTTTCTCTGGTTATTTAAGAGAGTAAATTCTACCTACATCAGGGGATCTTTTCAGAAATACGTAGCCTCCTTACATTTGCAATTGTGAAGGAAAGTCCCTTGACAGTAAGGGACACACAAATGATAAGATTGGTTTAACTTTTAAATCTTATTTATCAGTTGTTGCCCCCAACCTGTGCCCTATCCTCTCCAGTCTGTGGGTTAAAATCACTGAAGATTTTTCTTTTTTTTGAGACAGGGTCTCGCTTTGTGGTTCAGGCTGGCCCTGAGCTCAGCCTCCAACTCACGTCACAGCAATCCTCCTGCCTCTGCCTCCCGAGTGCTGGGATTACAAGCGTGAGCCACCACGCCCGGCACTGTGGTATGTGGTACTGGTTGCTGCTGGGCGTGAGTCTCCATGCCCAGTATGGTATGTGGTTAACCAGGGATCAAACCCGGGTCCTGGCGCTTGCAAGACAGGCGCCGGAACCACTCAGCTAACTCCCTGGCCCCACTGAAGATTTTTCTGATAAAGTGTCTCATGACCTCAGAACCAGACAGAGAAAACTGTCTTGACACATGACTACTGGACATTGGCAGCAAGCCTCCCTCTCTTTCCCACACAGCATGAAAAGACCAGGTGGTACCTGTGTCGATGGCAGACATGGGAATCTGCGTGAGGTACCAGGCATCCCAGGGGCAGGATAGCTTTTGTGTTTATTGATTCAGAGCTGGAGAAAAGAATGGGACACCCCTCTCCGAGAGTCACATATTTACCATCAGTCTTAGAATCCGTCCATAGTCCATGTGTGCATCCAGCCCACACTGACACCAGGCCCACTTGCAAGCAAACAATGAGAGACATGAGCGTCCCATCTAGGAGGAGCTGAAGGTCCAGTGAGGAATACCACTTTGGGGTTCCATCTGATGCCACTTCTGTCCCTCCTTCCCCAACGTAGTATTTCAGGGACAAAATTTGGAGGGATGACACTGTAAACACCTGTACTGGAAGTTGGTTTACTTTCTCAATTATCCAAAGGAAAAAAAAATTTAAGTAAGGTATTGAAACAGGACAGGGATTAGTATAAGTTTCTTCTCCTTGGGGGTTTGTTGAATGGTGGTACATTATGAAAAACCTCATGGTAAACTCTGAATGGAAGGGAAAGTGGGAAAGGTACAAGGGATATTAGACTCTCTCCTTTAAGGTTTTGTCAAAGTAGAAGACTTGTTCCATTAATCAGCTATCCAGATTGCTAGGTATTAAGTGTTTACAATCTCAGTTGTGTGGAAATGCTAAATAATTCATTTTCAGAGTTGACTGGGGAGGAGTCATATAAAGGGGGACTTGGAGTAGCATTTGACTAAGTATTCTTGGAAAGAGGTTGGAACACAGGTCTCGAGGGTTAGAGAACCATACATAGCTGCTGTCCCGTCGGAGAGCGTTGAGCATACTAACTTTGTTGAACTAGAAGGATCTCATAAGAGCAAGTAAGATACGTTCAGATACGTTCTTGTTGATTTCATATGTTGGGACAAGCAATGGAGTTTGGGCTTTATCTTATAGCTATTATGAAACCGTTTACACTAGTTGATGGTCAAGGATATAGTAAAAAGAGTACTTGATTGACTTAGTAACTTTTCTCATTGCTGGAACAAAATACTCAACACCCAAAGTTAAAGGGGGAAAGGTTAGTTTGGCTTACAGTTTCAGTCCATGGTAGGCTGGCTCCAAAGCAGGGAAGCATGGAACAGGGGCATCACCAATGAGAAACAGTCCGGTGATGCCACCCACATCTGAGATGGAGGCTGTGTTAGTCACATCTTTTGTCACAGTATCACAGCTTTAGTCCGCATTCACTCACTCTAAATCCAGCCACCTCCCCAAAGCCCACACCCATGGTCACGTGATGCGGGGGGAGGCGCATTTAGCTAACGCTCGTGAAGATGGATTCATTCTGTAGCACTAGGGCGGATGAATTTAGGGGACAAAGGAAGAAAAGAAATGAGGGAATCTTAAACATTTTGTGATAATTTATTAGAGATATATGAGGATGCAAATGTAAGGGGTCATTATGCCCCAATATTGGCTGCAGAAGGCTTAGAAAGCCTGTAAACATTTTCTACTCCCAACTCTGCTAGATGCAAAATTCCTCTTAAACTCCAACTGTCCATCTATCTGAGGGTTAGAAAACACATTTTTTTTCAGTGAGACAGAAAATAATTCCCTGGTCTACCCTTACAGTTCAAGGAAGGCACCGAAATTTAGTCTGCTTAGGCTGCCATAGCAAATACCGCTACCCACCAGGATTAAACAACAGAAATTTATTTTCTCCTAGATCAGGGTAGGAGTCAGATCAAGATTTTAGCAGGGCTGGTTTCATCCTTTTCTCATTGCTCTGATGGCTGTCCTCCTCTGTCAGTGTGCCATATTCTCTGCTTCTGTACCTGCCTGTGGCCAAAATTGAATTGAATTAAGCCCCATCCATTCTAAAGACCTCATTTTAACTTATCTTTTTTTACAGAGGTTTCCTTTCTACCTGTGAATTTGCGTGTGGGGAGTGGATACAATTTAGCCCATACCAACAGCTAAGGAAAAAGAGGACGAGGAAAAGAAGGGCGTCATCTGCCCTCACACCTTCTGCCAGATCTCTGCTCTCCACACCTCAGTCCTGTCATTAGTGGTAAAATGAGTTCTCTCCAAAGAGTGAGTCCACTGGGCCAGCTTCCCATCAGTCTTTTCTAGGAGAATTTAGGCTGATGTCATCAGGGAGCTTTTCAGCTCTCAATCTTAGAATTAGCAGCCTTTCTTTTTTTAAAAAAAAACTTCTCTGGCAATGCTAGTTTCTTACCATATTTATTGCAGTCATCTGCTTATGTGCATGGTAATTTTTATCATGATGTGAGGAAATCTCTGAAGATGAACAGAATAAATAGAATAAACAGATGCATTAAGTTGCAACTACGTAGTTTTTCTTATAGTCCTCCATACAGAGTTAGTACATTTATTTCTTTTAACTTTGACTGTTGGAGAGATATCCTTTTGATTTCTAGTTTTTTTCTGATTCCATCTACTAGCACAGGCTGATGTCCAAAGTCTTCGTGTTTTCATTTTTAAATCCTTGTTTCACTCTCTGCATTTTGAGCTAAGGCTGCTGTGCTCATAGTTGCTAAACCTGTACTGACAGTGCTGTTGTATTCTAAGCAACAATAAATAAATAAATGAAATCCAGGATGAGGCAGAATAGCAGACTGACAGAAACAAGGTCTTGAGCCAGTTTTCTGCGGTCAAATCCTGCCTCTGACACTTAGGACTGTGGGACTTTGGCTGTCACTCCATTTTCAAAGCCTCAGCCTTTTCTCTCAGTTAAGTGATGATAACAATAATTCCAACTTCATAGAACCATTGTTAGATTTAAATGAGCGTAAAGTGCCTGACACATAATAAATGCCATGGAATTGTAAAATGTAATAATTACTACTCTGCTCGCCTTTGTTCTGTGTAGCTTTCCTGGAGAGTCAGATCTTGCCTGGCTCCTCTGTTTCCCCTGAAATGGGATTTTCCTTTCATAACACAAGCAAGGGTGAGTGGCGGTCTGGGGAAGGCACCTTGTGGCCGGCTGTCTCACAGGTCAGACCCAAAACCACAATAGTTGACAAGGACTATGAGTTTTGCCTGTCATGGGGAACAATCTGCTTGCACCATCCTGGACAGGATTTTCCTTCTCCTTCCAGACTCCACTGAAGGTGGGGCCTCCTGGGTGTCAGGGGCTATCCTGACTGTGCCTCGGCTACGCAGACAGACCACCATTCTGGAGTTGGCAGTTAGCGTAGTTTTGTCCCCGAGGGAAGCCTAGTGCTCTTCTTGTATCTCAGTTGAGATCTGCAGCACAGAAGTCTGGGACGTGTGGAAGGTCAGATTCTCTCACTTACTGAGCTTGAATAAGCCTCTGATCATGGCTGTGTTATGCCCACGTCCTGCCCTGGCCTGGCACTTTACCCTTCCTTTGTGGCATTTCATCATTGTCAGAGCTCCAAGGGCTCCTGGATTCACGCGCTCCACTGCTGAGGTCCTGATTCACATATAGGGCAGCAGGAGTCAGTGCCACACCGTTGTCCTCAGGCTTCAGCTTTGTCTGAATGAGGGAGGGACAGCCTTGCTTTGTTTCTAGTCTTAATCCTTAATCCTCTCATCCTCCTGGTAATTCGGGCTCTTCTTGGAATTCCTGGGACATATCGGGAAGGTGTGGTAGGTCTCCAGTTTTCAGCAAGATCTTGCCCTTGGAGATGTGGAACCTTTGTTGGCACCTCTCACCCTACCCTTCCTTGCTCTTTTTGGCAGCTGCAAAGCCCTCTGCTTTCTCTACTCGGCTGTTTGAACAGAGCATGTCTTTCTAGGTTTAAGTTCATTTTAGAAAATCTATCACCTCAAGTTCCCACTGCTCCCCCTAGATGGACGCACCCCATTATCATGACCACAGCTGCCAACGTACCCCTTTCTCACCTCAAGTACTCATGTCACTGCCTTGTTGACATGACTGCTTGATATGTACACTAAGTTAAGGCTAGCCTGAGATATGAGCAAGTTCGGTTAATTAGATTAATGGAAGATTCATCTGCCTCTTGTTATTGAGGGTTTGTAACCCAGGTAAACATCCAGATTTCAGCTCTGCTCACTCAATTACAACCAGCCCACAGGAGCCAAGTGAGTTTGTGAGTCAAGGGTCTACTCTAGTTGAAATGATTTATCTTAAACACAGTATCTCAAGAGAAATAAAAAAAACACTTTGGAAAATATCTGGAGTCAGATGAAATTCATTCCAAGGGCAGAAGGGGTGTTTTTCCTTTGCCAGGCAATTTCTTGGGCAATATATAAAAGATACTTCTCATTTATCAAACTAATTTATCTACCAATATTAAGGGTGTTCAAAAATTGGCAGAATATACCATCTTATTGCAATTCAGTAATGTACATTATATAAATTATAAGTTTCAAATATCGGCCTTTTTATTTTAGAACTATTAATAAGGCAAGATATTGTGTACAGATGTAAATAATGGGTTGTTATTAAGTGAGAGTAATTCTTGCTAAGACATTTTGTTTCTTTGAAAAACATTTCTGAGATTTCCTTCTTCAAGTCTTGTTTTGTCTAGTATAAATTCTCCACGTATAGAGTCTTCCTTGAAAATCTTTGTTAAAATTCTTTTGGGTAGACATCCAGTGCTGGTCAAGAATGTATGTTCAATAAACAGTTAAATTATTGAAGGAGATATCTTAGGCATGTTGGAGAACAGACTATATTCAATCTTTACCCTCCTCAGTGGAAATTTCACTGGTATTATCAAAATGGGACTCCACTGGGTTAAAATAATGAAGGTATAGGCAAGAAAGAGGTGAGATAAACTGAGAAATCTATTTCTGCTTTTGTTTTTCTGTTCACAGTGGGATTCTGAAACAGAATCTCTACAGGAGTTTAGATGGTTGGAATCCTATCAACGAGAAATAGTGAATATTTTGTGTTTTGAAGTGACATTTTAGTGCTTTGTTAGAGTAGCAATGGGAGGAAAAAAGTAGAACAGAATGTCTTGAGATCTCTCAATTCATTCTGGAAAGTTTTGGTTGAATTTGCTTGTGTTCTGAGATAACACGATTCTAAATTTCTTCTCCTTATGCACTTGCATCTCCGTGTGCTTGGATTATTATGATTTCTCCTCTTTTGGTCTGTGCAAAATATAATTTGGTTTGAAAGTAGAACACTTTCAGGTAATGTTTTCTGTTGATGGGTCCTGTATGTGACCATGGAGACATCCTACAGAGCCGATGGGAATGGCAATTTTGCATCAAAAATTTAGAGAAATGGGAATGGAAGGAATTCTTTCAAGTCCTTATTACCGTTCGAGACTGAAAACTGCCTACAGGGAGGTCTTATTCTGTGAGGAACAAGAGGGCAATCAGGGAAGTTGCAGAACAGTTGAACAAACTATAATTGTTTACGATAAAGAAAGAGAATCTGGGAGGCACAGACACTGACATTTTTCTGAGGAAGGATGTCTAACCAGAAGGTGTAGATGAAGAAAAGTAGTTCTCTTGGAACAGCAGTGGGTTTCCTAGCCATCAGAAATATTCAGATATATTCTACGGGTTGTCCATCGGAGTGATGGACACTGGTTACCTTCATTGGGTGGGAGGTTAACGGCCCTTGGGGGGAGCGAGGCATTACTACAAAGACTGTTTGTAAGAAGACTCGGGGAGGAACATCACAATGTGGTAAAACCATCACAGTCAGGGGAAACCTGGGCTATATCCTCAGCTCTATCACCGTATTGCTGGCCCCCTCTGACAGAAGATTTTTGTTTACTAGTGAAGAGTGAATCAAAGTTTTCCAGGCCTCCACAGTTTCCTCAAATCAACAATTTATAACAGTAGCCATCTTAACTTTCACCTTTGATAGCTGACTGCAGGCCCAGACCAGTGATAGACCTAACCCACAGGGCAAGGGCAGCAGAGCCATGTACTTGGCATGCCGACAAGAAAGACCCAAGAAATTATTGGGGTCTGACTTTTGTAAGGGATCTTCTAGAGCCTTGTCTCATTCCATACCAATAGTGCTATTATGTACAAGCTAATTTAAAATAAAATACAACCTTGGTGGTTATAATTTTTACTTCAATTAAACTATCAGATTTTATAGATCTATTATGATCAAGGTATCAGGAAGAAGATGATAAAGAGGATGCTATCTCAGGCATGAAGAAGGTGCTGTTCAGTGGGGACCGTGATATAATGCACTAAGCTCTGTGTGAAGACGCACACACTGAGCTGGGGCTGGTCATCATTTGCCTGGAAGGAATAGGACAGGCTTCTTGGGGCCCTAAGAAGATGAACAATGCTTTGCTGTTACACAAGTTTGTTTCAGGTACGAGAATCACCAGAAAATGCACAGAGGCTTGGCCCCTTTGACTGTCCTGAGAATGCTGAGTAATCTGGTGAGGTTAAGCAGAGAGAGCCAGGGAGGCAGGATGGGCTGGCTTAGAAAGGTTTGTGTATATTGTGATGATACCTTGAACTTTGATCTTCAGTGGAGAGCTCAGAAGCTTTTATGCATGGCCCTCTCTATGTTGCTAATTCTATTAAGATTCATATTCATTATTAGGGTTTAAATATGGGGGAAATCTGTTCGTAACCTTCATAAAAGGGGGAGAGGGAGAGAAAGAAAGAGACACACACGTGTGTGTAAAAGATGTGCTTTACACGTGTGTGAAACAAACTTAAAAATAAGGATTTGTGATGTGGATTCTGGCTCTGTCTCAAGGTTTGAGGGCTCTGATTTTCAAAGGCTCTTCTGAATCTGTGAGTAAAGAAGTCTTTGGGAGAAGATGGCTGAGCCATGTGCTCAGTATAGGGATGGAAATGCAGTCTCCACTTCTCAGTATCTTGACTTCCCAGTATTTCCTGTTTTTATTCAAACAGACCAGAAAACTTTTGATCTGTAACCTTAAATTCTTCCATTTCCCCATCCCTGTACAAGACTGAACCCTTGGCCAGGAATAACTATTATACTATAAAAATGGCATTCTGATTTATCACATATAGTTTCACTGCAGAAGCTCTCAGAGGTCGTCCACTTAAGATATAACCCCACTCTCAAGACTTCACCCTACTGTGGTTATAGAGTTAGACAGGATTGACTGAATTAGACCTTCCTGACTTAGGGACCAGTGTTCTTTCTACATCTGCGGTGTTTCTGGTCTGTGACGCTCTGTTTGGTTTTATCGGAGAAAACCAGTTCATGCGAGACTACGTGTCTCTGCGTGAACGTAGATGTCACGTTCTCCCGGTGTGAAGAGCTGGAGTAGCGTCTGGACAGTGGTGGTCTCACAGGGTGCAGCAGTGTTCGAGGCTCTGCGGGAAGCCGTCCTCTGTCTTCTACGATTCACATCCTCAGAAGGATCCTGGTTACCCACCAAATTCGCTCTGTATAACTGTGATCTGAGGAGGTTGTTCTGTGGCCACAGGCCTGAGGAGGCACAGTTTTCTGTGGAAAGTTGTGCAGCGCCTACGTGCTCTGATTCCAGAGCTCTGTCTCTCACGGTTCTGCGGCAGGACGCTTGCAAAGCACGTGAACAGAGGCACCAGTCTCTGTCCTCAAAACCCCACTGCTACCATTCGTGCCTGTTTTGTGAACCAAGAATCGTACAGCTCTTGATGTAAATGTGCGAAGTGCTGCTGGTTGTTCAGGTTGTCCTCCCATCTTTTGTCTTGTATTTTTTAGAATCATAAAGTCAAATGTGATTAGCCCTTGAGATGCAAATCTCCAGTGGAAATAATTCCAAGGACCAATGCACGCCAAAATCTATTGAAGTCTCCAACCTGTGTACCTCTCAAATATGGTTGAAACTCTCTCCATTGGCCTCGCCTCCGGATGTCAATGGGGAGAGTCTGAGGGAGTCCAGGGTTGAGTCAAGCTCTTCTGCTCAAGGTTGGAACAAAGGAGCGCTCTAGACAGGTCTGTCCTAGGCGTGCACAGCGGTGGACCCTTGTGCCTGCGTCCCGGCCAGACCGCCGCCTCTCACGGCTGCAGCTCCTCTCTCCTGGGTGTGCCACACTCACAGTCTCATGCAGATGGCTCCCACGGTGCGGGCACAGCCCCACTGGGCACTTGGTGCGCAGCAGAGTGCTGTGGGCCTGGAAGTGGGTGGAAATTTTCTAATGTGTCACAATAATAACAGTACCGAATCCTATTGCTGCTCAGCTTCCCTGAGAGCCGCGGCCCACACAGCAGCTTACTTGGTGCGCAGGCCTGTGGGAAAGCTAGACAATCTGCAGTGGATAATGAAAGCTGCCATGGGAACCGGTGGGAAATAATAGCTTACTCCAAGGAGGTAATGAAGTGAAATTAGCACAGACAGTAAAACAGATAATTTATGATGTCTCTCTCTCTCTTTCTTTTTTGTAATTATAAAGAACGAGCAAATACCTTTACTAGAGAAATCTGAGAATCAATTAGAATCCCATCTGTTTTAGAAGGATTTATTCACAAATTACGTCTAAAGCGTCTTCAGAACCTTCTACTAAGGTGTTGGCGGAGGTTAAAAGTTGCCCGTCTCGAGGACTGTGACAGTTCTGTGCCGTTGTCATTACCTAAATGGTTGTCATGTGGTCTTGCTTTGGAAAGGGATGCTAGGACTGAGGAATTAGTTTTACCTTTATGGGTATACATTTGGTTCTTGGTTGAAATGTCAGTGGATTTTTATGTTTCCAACAAACAAATCCCCAGTAGCAAGGTAAACTTATATCTCTGTGGACAGATGACTTTCTAAAGATGAAAAAGTATCATCCATGAAATTTGTGATTTAACAAGTCTTTAACTGCATTCCTAACTGTTCCATTTCACTATTTGGAAAAGTTCTCTGTACACAGATCCACATGTTATCTTCTGGGATCAAAAGTGAAAATTTAGAGTCTTAGAATAATCTTTGAAAAAATTGTTTTGGATGGCAAGAGAAGTTCTTTTTTAAAAGGATACTAGATAAAAATAATTCAGGTCAAGTTTCAGTCTCACAATGTGGGCAGTCTTTATGAGAGCTGAAAAGCAAAATATTATAAACAAATCAAAATTATATTTCATTCTAAATGTTCTTCAAATTTGTTTTGGAGAGTTGAAGAAAATTATTTTATTTGTGTAAATAGGTGCATCTCTGAATCTCTCCCATTTATAAAATCTCCTCTTTTTCACTTGAAAGTAAAACTGTCCCACTGATTCCAAAAATCATATGAATATATATTTTCTTTTATAGAGCCTACGTTCCCAATTGGATCATGTTATTTTATCAAGCTCAGTAATGTTCAAGTGATAATGAATGATGTCTATGAGAACTGATTAAGTCTCTTTGGCAGAGGACATACATGGTATAAGGCCCACTTTTGTCAGTTAAATTCAGCAACACGGATGCTGGTTAGGGTGGAGCGTCACCTTGACTGGTTGTGGGGATTCGGCTCTCGGGACTGGGGGGACAAACCTCCAGCTGTGTGTGGTGGGTCGCGGAGCAGTGCTGATGGGGTCTGGCCCTGTGCCTGGCCTTCCTCCTCCTTCCCTCCCTTGGCTTCCAGGCAGTCATGAACGAAGCTGGTTTGCTGTCCCCACTCCTCTGCCCTGAGCTTCGACCTTGGAGCCAGCCAACCTTGGACTGAAAACCTCTGCACCGTGAACCAAATTAAACATCTCCTCCTTTTAAATTGTGGATGTCAGGTACTGCTTCTCAGCAAGGAGAAAGCTGACTGATACACCACTAAAAACTACGCAAGCCAGAAGTGTTGACTATGGTTTTACAAGATGGCACAATCATCTAATTCCTCTCTTTTTCCCTTATCTTCTTCCTCATCTGAGAATATGTAGGAAAACGGAAAACCAAGAGCTCTGGGGAAAGAGGAGAAGAATGAAGCGTCCAGGGAAACTCACACAAAGAAGGAAAGTCTCACAGATTCCCTCTTGGGGTCACTAGTGAGTTTTCTGCCTTCAGCTCATTTTGCTGAGCTGACATGTGGGTAGGCCAGGGAAGAGAGAGCAAGCTTGCTGAGATTTCCGGGGTTCTGGAAGAGCTTGAGTACATGCGTGTGCAGGTGTGCATGTGCAGGTGTGCGTGTGCATGTGTGTGTGTGTGTGTGTGTGTGTGTGTGTGGTGTGTATGCATGCGTATGTGCATCAAGGCTGAGAGTTTACACTTAAACATAGAAAGCAGATAGGTTACTTAATTTTTAGAAGAAGACGTGCCCATTTCCATGCACAGGTATTTCTGTATTCAAGACAGCACCTGTGCCCACCCCTGAGTGCTGTATTCTCAAGTGACTGGAGAACTGTTTGGTTGCTAGCGATTTCATATGTTGCTATGTTTTACTTTGGAACATGTTAACATCTCACTAAGATTTCATTCAAGCCACTTTTTGCCCCTATTTTTGAAAGTCCTACTATTTTCCTTCCAAATAATTTAAGGTATCCTTTTAGCTATTACTAGGAAGAATATTTGAGTGGAACTACCAATTTTTTACTATATTTAAAATGTATATGAATATATATTTCACAGTTGAAGAAAGTTTTGGGAAGATGATTGCACCTTAGTGAAGTTTATTGAGGTTATAATGCCTAACTAGTTTTACACGTAGGAGAAATTCACAAAATAATGTGCTTCTATGAATCAAAGACATTTTCTTTTTCTTTTTTAGTTTTATATGTATTGTAGTGAGAAGGAAATTGAAGCTCTCACTTTAACTTGTTCTGTATTAATTTTAAGTGGCATATTTAACTTTATAGTTGTGTGAACAGCCAATGAATAAAAATTCTAATTGCACAGATATTTTGAATTCTTATATTGGAGTCATTGTATATGGAGATAGACATACTGGTATTCAATTCTTAAAAGTTTCTCATTTCAAGCCTTCTATTTTTGTTGATTGCTATGAAAGTCTGAACATAAATAGTTTCTGTGATTATGCTGGTGGGGAAAAAAAAGGTAGAAAATGGTCCCAAAATTCTTTGTCTTCTTTGTAAAGACTTCAACTCTCGGGTAATGCCTGCCAGGAGTTCTGAGGTCCTCAGGGGCTCCGTCCTGTACTGCGCAGCGCAGAGCTCGGGCTCACCCTGGTCTCTCTCTCTCTGGCTCTCAGTGGTGACCCCTCCCACTGCTCGTGGTGCCCAGAGTTCCCAAGGCTGATTCGGGAGCCTGCTGCCATCTCCTCTGTCCTGCCCCTTTCTGTGGTGCAGAGTCTCCCCTCTCACTGCTGTTGAAGTTGCCATTGAAAAGAGCTCTGTGTTTTGCTGAAGTTGCTGATAACAGTTCCTGTAGCTTTTATTTGTAGCTCCTCATCTCAGAGCTAAGAGTGTGGGATCGGGTCAGCCGAGTGGTAAAGGCCTGTGCTGTGCCTGTTCCCTGCGTTCTCAGCATGTTCGCTGCCTTTCCTGCGGGGTTCCTTGGGTCTAAGTCGAGGGACATCCTGAGGAGAATGTAGACACATCTAAGACCAGTCCTGAGGTGGACAAAACCGAGGATTGAGTGGGGACTTCCACCTGTCAGTTCTTGAAAACATCACTGAAACAGTTCCAATTATGCTGCTTTTTAAAAAAGATGAATGAACTACAGACTATATCAATTACAAGAGGATCACATTCATGGGTACCCAAAAAAAGGGAGAAGTACATAAATGAACAAGCTTTAGGTTTTATCTTAGGATTGTCTTATGTTTTTGATAAGATTCCTTGCACTTCCAGAGTTGCTACCGGGAAAGTACCCGACAAATTATGATTGTATTCCTTCATTTCTTCTGTGATTGTTTAATTTTGGTTCCTTTAATCATTTTGTCAATTGATTTTTCAACTTCCTCTCAGATGATTTCTAGCTCTTGTTGTGAGTCCTATCTCTGCAGCTGATTAGCCTCCTTTTGCCCCTCCAGCAGCCATGAGATGAAATTTACGATCATCCAGTGTCTGTGTTATACAGAGGCTTCTGTGTTTGCATCATTGTGCGCTCTACCTTCCCAGGGAGTCATTACTCAAAGATCAACAGACGGGGTTAGCCAGCTCTGTGGTGGAGATGTGCCTAGAGTCTGAAGAAGTTTTCAATGTGTCTAAGTTTATTTCTGGGCAGTCTATCCTATTCCATAGGTCTTTATGTCACCCATATCGTTTTGATTACTGTAGCTTTATAATCTGTTTCTGACATTAGGGCCTTTGTTTTCTTCTTCAAAATTGTTTCAACTATTCACAATTTTGTTCTAAATGAGTTTTAGAAATTTTTTTTCTGTAGGACAAACCATAGAGATATTTTGATAGAGACTGCATTGAATCTATGTTCAGAAGTATGCATTTTAGCATATTATTCTATGATGATAGGATAACCTTCCACTTGTAAACTTTCTTTCATCAGCATTATATAGTGTTTAGTGTCTAAGCCTTTCAGCTTCTTGATTGTTTATTCCTAATTATTTTATTCTTTTTGATGGTCGAATAAATGAAATTGCCTTCTTTTAAATTGATCATTGCTAATGTATAGATACAAAATTTATTTTTAGAGCCTAATTTTATATCCTGTAGCTTTGCCAAATTCACTTAGTCTAAGTTTTTTTGTGTGCTGTTTAGGGTTTTATACATATAAGATCATATTATAAGCAGATAGAAATAGTTTTATTTTTTTCTATGCTTCTTTAAAAATTGAGTTCATTGGTACACTCTAGATAAAATTTATGATCACATTCATCATTGAGAATTTGTACCTTTACATGGTATATCTTTATTCTTATTTTTTCCTATTCCCATGCCTCCTCCCTTAAACCCCTTCACTCCATATTCTTAAAGCTTTTTTTCCATTTATTTTTCTTACCTTTAATTTTTTTTCCTTCTTTCCTTTCTCCTGCCCCTTTCCTAGCTCTTTTCCCTCTTTGAACAATTTTTTCCTATTTCATAATATCTATTATATATTTTAGTCCTCATTACACCTTCTGTTTCTCATACCAGAGAAACAATTTAGTATTTACACATATATGTCCAATTTATTTCACTTATGAGTATGACCTCAAGGCGCATCCATTTCCCTATAAATTCCTCAAGTTTATCTTTCTTTATGGCTGAATAGTACTCCATTTAATTAAAAACATCCCTACATGTTCTTTATCCAGCCACCAATTACTGGGTTTTTGGGCTGTTTCCAAGATTTAGCTGTTAGAAACTATGCTGCTATAAACATGGGTGCACATATGTCACTGTGGTATGATGCATTTTAATTATTTTGTTTTCTTGCTTGATTGCTCTGGCTAGGAGTCAGCTTTGGTCATTTCACAAATGGTCTTTGCTGTATTAAGGTAATTTCTTTCTATTTCTGATGTGGGGAGAGTTTTTATTATTAAACTATGTTGTATTTTGTTAAATGTTTTTCTGCATCCGTTGATCATGTGACTTTTATTCTTCATTGTTTCAACATGGCCTATTTATGGACTAGTGTATGTTAAACTATCCTTGCACCCTAGAGATATGTCCCATTTGGTTATGGGACATGACCTTTTTGATATACTGTTAAATATAGTTTGCTGGAATTTTGATGAAGATTTTTGCATATATGTTAATCAGGAAAATTATCTGTAGTTTTCTTTTCAGGTGTGGTTTGTTTGACAGTAGATGGTACTAGCTTCATAGAATCTGTTTGTAAGTACTTTCTACCTGACTTTCTGGAAAAGTTTAAGGATGACTATTAATTCTTTAAATGTTCACTGGAGTTTGCTTGTGAAGTCACTTTGTCCTGGACTTTTCTTGGTTAGTTTAAAAAAATTCTTTCAACATTCTAATTTGCTATTGGTCTATTCAGACTTTCTTTTTCTTGTTAATTTAGTTTTAGTAGGTGTCTAATTTGTTGATGTAAAGTTATTTATAATATTTATGATTCTTTTTATTCATAGATTAATTTGTAATGCCTCCTCCATTGTTTCTGATTTTGTCTCTTTGAATTGTCTCTGGTCTTATTTAAGGATTTGTTGCTTTACTAGTTTCTTTTTTGTTTTTTAAGAATGCAAGTTTTTTTTTTCTGATTAAAAGTTGTTTTACTATTCTCTTTAACATATATTTCTAGTTTAACATTTATTAGTCTCTTCTTTCAGCTATATTTTGTATTTAGCTTGTTTTTCTTTTTTTTAATAATCAGAGTTACATTATTTTGAGATTTTTTCTTTAATATAAATATTTATGCCAGTAAGTTTCTTTTTTAGTACTGTTTTTCAACATTCTGTACATTTTGGCATGTTATGCTTCTTTGCTGTTTTTCTCAAGATATTTTCCAGTTTCTTTTTGATTTAGTCTTTGACCTCATATTTGTTTTGATTACCATGTGTTTGTGAATTTACCTGTTTTATTCATTAGTGATTTTTCTGTTTCATTCCATTGTGACTACAGGTACTTTTAATTATTTGAATCTACTTATATTTAAAATTTATTTTATGACTTGGAATGCTGTGTGGACAAGAATTTTGTGTGTGCACTGGAAGGGATTGAGTGTTTTGTTGTGGTGGAGCGCCGTGTTCTCATATTCTTCTGTGAGGTTGATCTGACTTATGCTGTTATTCACCTCTGCTGTTTCCTTATTGATTTTCTTTTCTGATGAGCTATCCATTATAGAGAGTGGGAGATTAAATTCTTTTATTATTTTTGCACTGCTGACCATTTCTCACTCCATATATGTCAATATTTCTTTCTATTTTAGGTTCTTTGATTTGGAGTGCATATATATTTATGTTTCTGGTGAATTGACACTTTTTCATTGCATAGTACCCTTATTTATCTCCTGTGGCAGTATTTGGCTTAGTCTGATATGGCTATAGTTTTCTTTGGTTATCATTTTAATGGAATACCTTCATCCATCCTTGTTACTGTCAGCCTCTAGGTGAATCTTTTGAGTATAGTTAGATATTGTTTTGTTCCCTGTTTGGTTCAGTCACTGTCTTCCAGCATTACTGTTTGGGTTTTTTTCATTCTTTCTACTTTTTCATTGCACTAGTTACTTTGTTCATATGTTATTTTCTGGATTTCTTTGTCTGTTTGGGTTATCTTGACATCAAACTACTTTAAGATGAACATTTTTTGTTAAGCAGTTCATGGATTTCCATTATTTTCAGGCTAGATTCTAAAGCTATATTTGTTTTCTTTTGTGGTTTCATGTTTGCTCAATTTTTTGTGATTCTTCCGGGCTTACACTGGTTTCTATATATTTCAAGTAGTACTCATTTCTGTCTTGACAGATGGGTTTTGGTGGTAATTTTTTTTTTTTTGAGACAGGGTCTCACTTTGTAGTTCAGGCTGGCCCTGAGCTCAGCTTCAAACTCACATCACAACAATCCTCTAATTGCTGGTGGGCCTGAGTCACCACACCTGGCATTGTTGTATGTGGTTACAGGGGATCAGACCTGGGTCCTTGCACTTGCAAAGTAGGCACCAGAACCACTGAGCTAAATTCCCGGCCCATAGCAGGTAAAGCTTTTATCCTGCTGGATCCTGTGGCACTGTATTAGTTCTCTGTGGAAATAAATAATACAAGTTGGTGGTCATTTTCTTCTATATTTTGTAGATATTCTATGATAAGTTTTATGTTGTTTTTATAAGTGAAAAGTAACCTTTAAAATTTAAAACTAAAAATTTAGCTTTATAAATGACATTATAAGGTACAAATGTTTCTGATTATGAATGACAGCTAAACCTTTTGCATAAATCTTGCCTGTGTTGATAGTTTTATTGACCTACTTGAAGTATAGCTTTTTTTTCCAGAATTTTTCATTGATAAGTACATTTATCAACATAGTATAACCAAGAAGTTTCACAAATTATTTATTAAATAAATATTTCCTGAACTCCTATCATTTGTTGGCTGTTGAGGGCACAATGAATAACCCAGACATAGTTCAAATGTTTCATTAAATTTAAAACTTAAAGACTTAAAATTTGAAAACTGTTGACACAGATTCCAAGGGCTTGGTGGGTGTGAACACACATGCAACCTCCACAAGAGACAGGCTTTTGAAAGGAGTACAGTGTCAGAGTTAGCCAGAGGAAAGGCAAGCCGTTGTCCCACAGGGTTGAAATAGCATATGCAGAGGTCTGGAGGCGAGTGTTTGAAGAGCAAGAGATGGATGCAGAGAGAAGCAAAAGAGAACTTTATGTTGCGATGTGATGACTGACAAAGGCAGGAGCCAGTAGCTGAATCACAAAGGACCATCTAGACTGAGCAGTAGAATTCGTGTTTTTTCTTATGGACAATGGAAAGCCATTGGACTCTCTATTAGTGTTGTAGAGTAACTGTTATAAATCACTACAAACACTGGCTTAAGACCACAGAAAATCATTCTCTCAATTTCAGAGGTGTTAATGTTCTAAATTAGGTATTTCCAGGCTTGATTCCTCTAAGGGCTTTGAGTGAGAATCTGTCCCATGCTTCCTTCCTAGTTTCTGGGGCTAGCCAGCAACGCTTGGGTTCCTTGCTTTAGGGACAGTTCACAACTCCAGTCTCTATCCCCGTCTACACATGGATTTCCTCTCTTTGTGTCTTGTTTTCTCCTTTATAATAAGGACACTCATTGTTGGATTTAGGTCCCACCCTAATCCAAGGTGATCTCCCTTCAACACCCTTAGCCCACTTCTGGCCACAAATTCCACATGAGTTCACCCTGTGAGAGCCCAGGTGAATATATGCTTTTCAGGATACAGTTCAACCTGTTGGAGAGATTTGTAAGTGGGTGAATCATACTTGAATTTTAGAAGACTCACTCTGGCTGCTGTTTGGAGAATGGACTTGTGAGAGTCACTGGGCAGCAGGGTTATCAGTGAGAATCCAAGTAAAGGACTGTGCTGTCCGTTAGGAACCTTGGAGGTAGGAAAGTGGAGATGAGTGCAGGAGATGCATTGGAGACAGATGGCTGAGGAGGGAGAAGGAGGGCTCTGGTTCAGGAGAGCATGGTAGTGGAGGGATTTTAAAGGACAAGTGGTATCTGGTACATTTGAAAGGGAGATGGGGATGATGTCTACAAGGGAAAGTAGTTGAAATTAAGGAGGTGACAGATAAAGAGCTGAAGACTCTTTATAGAGTCTTCTAAAGGAGGAAGAATCCAGGACAGAGGCTGAACACCAAGCAGCCCACCAGTGTGACCTGTCCTAGGTGGTTGAAAGTCTCTGTGATGTTGAAGGGAATGTCAAGGAAGGTGCTTACCTCGGTCTGAGGACCCTCTGTGTGCCAAATGCCACACAGAGTACACTCTCTGTCTGTTGCCTCTTTTAGTCAAAGTGTAGCTATACTGATTTTCTTCTTTATAGTTTAATAAACTGGAGCAGACAGAAGTTGACTAATTTGCCCAAAGCCACATAAACAATAAATGTTTGAGTATGATTTTGACTCAGGCACTGAGAAACCTGAACCTGTCTCTGCTGGTAGCTCCTACTGTTGTGTGCTGCCTTCAGAGGGAGAGGAGATAGTCAATATATGCAGACATTTTCATAGTAGATGTTTATGTTGATAGCAGACATGGTTGTTATTTAAGACTATAAAATGTTTTTCTGGCCTGCTATGTCTTTGCTTCGTTCTTGTGTTGACATGTCATTAGATTGCTTCAGGGAAGGAGCATAATTTATCATTTATATTTTCATGGGAATGGGACAGGTTTCACTCATACTTTCTCTACTTATCAGGATGCTGAGATGTGGTGATTATTATTCCTTCATATGATTAAACTAAAAATTAAACTTGCCCAAGAATTGCTCATAGGAGAGCAATCCTCATAGGAGAGGAGTTGCTCATAGGAGATTTATTTATATTAACTTTTACATGTAATTTGTTCCTATGAATCATTCTTACTGACATATGTTCTGTAATGTGAATTTCTGTATTTTTTGATTGACTAAAGTACATTGAGTGATACTGAAGCAATGCCACTCAAGGTTTTTAAATAGAAGAAGAGGATAAGGGGAAAATGGAATTTCGTTTTCCAAAATTCTAAGATATTAGTAACATTTTAATTCCTATATAGATGACATTACTAATTTACATACTGCCATTGATAATCCCCCTCATATTACATAGCCGGGATAACAAAGATGTGTACAGAAGTGACTTTTCTTGTAATTATAAATATGAATAGAAATATCCATTTGAAAGTTTGTCTCAACTTTATTTTGTAGGCTTCAGAGAGCTGTAGTTTTCAGATTCGCTTTCATAACATTGGTCCACCATTTCCATCTCAAACTATTTGACATCTCTCCCTCTTAAAGTGTGTGGGTTTAAAGCTGAGCCCCAAGCTGATGATTGACAGAGGAAGAGGAAGAAAGTATGAGTGAAACTTGTCCCATTCCCATGAAAATATAAATGATAAATTATGCTCCTTCCCTGAAGCAATCTAATGACATGTCAACACAAGAATGAAACAAAGACATAGCAGGCCAGAAAAACATTTTATAGTCTTAAATAACAACCATGTCTGCTATCAACATAAAGATTGAAGGTGGGCAGCAGAAACGACCTGTGCAAAATTGTGGAGGTCTGTTATCTGAGAAGCCAGCCTAGCAGGATGTACCAGGTCACAGACCTTTTCCTTTTCCCATCTGTAGTCTTGGGGACTCATCTAGGGTAACCACTTGTGCAGTATCTGTCATTCGAACTAGTACAAATAAAGAACCAGAAGTTGGGTCAATTTAATTGTGATGATATTTTTTCTTTTGTCTTCTCGTTAGTGACTCCCGAAGCCATCGGCTTCCTGTCTGCTGTCGGGGTCTTTATCGTTCTGTTGGCTGGGCTCTTCCTCTTTATCAAGAAGAAGCTGTGTTTTGAAGCCATAGGAAGTTTTCCATTCCTGGAGCAACGAGGAGAAAGAAAGTACTCTAAAGACAAGACTCAGACCCACCAGGGGCTGGGTAAGCGCCACATTTCCTATTTATCTGAGCGCAACATCTTGCTCTGGTTGGGTTGGGGACAGGATGTCACCGTTTCCCAGATGGGCCCCAGTAAGAACTCACACACGAGCTCTTGGCAGCTGTGGATGATGAAGGGATATGACGAAAGGCCCTGTTGTCTTCATGAAATGAATGCTCTTTAGGGTTTGAAGCCCGATAGGAAAAGCCAGACCAACGTTTCCCATCTTCTTAGCTCTCCAGTTGTTGTATGTTGACTGTACCTCTGGCTAATGTTAAAAGAGTGTATTTTGATGGATAAGAGCCCTAATATCCTTCAGCCTTGTGATGCTGGCATTTTACTTCTTAGGTATTGAGGGGCCCTCTCCTACCTCTGAGGTCAAAAGTTACTTTTCTACAGGCTGGTTTCATGCTTGAAGCCCATTGAGTGTCCTACGTCATTTTCTCACTACATTCAACTTGCTAAAGGGAAAATACAGAAGCAGTTGACTTCCTGTTCCTTGAGGATGTATTTTATCTTGCACTGCTGAACTGCTGAACATAATGGACACGTCATCTTCAGTATTTGGCTTATTGATACAGAATGTTTTATAGCCATGTTCAACTTTTTGACTCACTATGAAAAACCAACATTTTCATGCCATTTACAGGAAAATAGAAAGAATTAGAAGCATCATGTTAAGCTAAATAAGCCAGACTCAGAAAGACAAGTGTTATGTTATCACTAATATGTGGAGTCTTAAAAATATGAAGGTAGTAGGGAGTCTATTATTAGAAAGAAAGAGGGAATAAAGAAAAGGGGGGGTGTGAGAGGGTAAGAACAAAGATATGATCAAAATATTTTATTTACTTGTATGAAAATTTTGAAACAAAATAGTTTGTAAAATTAATAAATATTAGTAAATAATATATTTAAAAATGTAATTTAGGAATAAAAACTTACTACCTTTCCATTGTTTCATAATAAATTACCCCAATCTTGAGTGTAGAACTATAAACATTTACCTGGCTACAATTTTAAGAATCTAGGAGTGGCTTGGTTAAACGGTTCTAGATAAAGGACTCTCATGAAGAGGTGTCAGCTGGGCTGCCAGCCTCTGTCAGCTGCAATATGGCCGCCAGAGTCAGCTTTGGGAGGCAAAAGGTCTCATTTCCTCTTCCTGCAGGGCTGGAATGTACAGTTTGCTGCTACATAGTTTGCTATGTAAAACTGTAAACTGCTAGTAGTAGTTTATGGACTATTGTCCCAACTGGGACATAAGTAAATGGGATGAGCAGACTTCTGCTTGATTGTGGGGTAGTCTGGTGGGAGGACTCATAACTACTCTACCTTCTCTCTTCAGACTGAATGACACTTGTTACATGGCCTTGGTAAATTATGCAAGCATTCTGAACCTCCACATATTGAGATTGTCAGTGCATCTCTGGCAGGGTTGTTCTAGATCAAATGAATTCATTTTATCAAGATACTAACATGGGCCTATGGTCAAAGTCCTAATAGTGCTTGAAACATAGCTGTATACTATTAACAAGTGATAGATAGCTTCTAAGAATAACGTCACACATGAATCCGCTGCATTTGTTACCTACTTAGGAAGACTGAAGTTGGTAATGTTTTTCTTTTGCAAACTATAAAAAGTACAAAGCACTAAGGTGAGAGCTACTTAAAATCTTTCCTTCTTGTCTTGTTTGACATGTTATTTGAGTATTTTAGAGACAATTATAAATTATACTTGCAAATAAGTTGAGGTTTGAATATAATGTTGAAAAAAATAAAAATAAAGCACAAACCAGAAGCTGTTAGCTGAAAAAAAAACACACTGAAAATATGCATCTAAAATTCAGAGTGGGGTCATGTGAAGGGAGCTTTTAAAATAGTTTATTCAGGAGAATCTCCAAATTATGTCTAAAAAGCAAACACCAGCACTTTGACATTTCTTCTTTTAAATGTTTGTCATTGATCAAAAGTCTTTTAAAAAACATGTTTCTATTCCAGACTTTATCTAACCTTTGGCATTTGCCTTAACTACCACCCTCAGAGCACTGATTTATCTGAAATTGGGATGTTCTTAACATATTTTGACAAAAATTAAAGAAGAAAGGTAGGCAGCCTGGAGTAGAGAGACATCTGGTACAATTAAGTTAGTTTTGCCACTAATTGTGTGGTTTTGGGGAAACTTGCCTTACCTCTCTGGGTATTAGGTTCTCATTTGCAAATTGATAAGTTTGGGCCAACTGCTCTCAGTTCTCATTCTGTGATCCTGTTTGGCTCATGGAGTTACCATGGTAACCTCTCTGCAGCTCTTAGTCTATGAATGGAAAAGACCTAATAAGAGTAACCTAGACTCTCCTGCTCTGAGGTTGAACCATATCACAGGTAAAATGGCTGAATGTCACTGACCTAATTAATCATTATAATTTGTGTGGAGTTCTGATCTTTCTTTATCTGGTTATATCAAAGAGACAGAAATAATTTCTTTTCCGAACTTACTATGCAAAATAATTTAACTGATAAAATACCTTTCCTTAGGACACGTATTTTTAAAAGTTTGAAGAATATTCATTTCATTTTCCACCTGGAATTAGGGTAAGAAGAAAAATAGCATGAAGTCTTGCTAATAATGCTGATAATAATAATGATCACTGGCAACTAGTGTTTATTTAGCATTTGTTACTGCAATATGTGTTAAATATTTTATGTGCACTATTTGGTTTCTTTAAAGTGCCATATTGTTCACTGGAAGTGATTACTTTCGGGGAAAGGTAGATTTTACCTGTAAGGGTGAAGCTTTTGTTCTGCTGTGAGATAAAAAAATTGATTAGAAGTGAAAAATCTCACAGTGAGATAGTTTTAAAAGAAGGAATTGGGGGTGAGAAAGAGAAGCTTTTGTAGTGTTTCCTCTGAAGCTTTTCTTGTGTAACGAAGGGAAAGTTAGACTTTAGAGGAAAGACCATTCTTTTAAGAAGTGCAAGGCAGAAAGGATGAAGGAAACAGTTCCTGCCAGGAAGGACAGAAGAACAGCCTTCTACTGTGGGGAGGCCAGACTGTGGCTCGGGAGTGGACAGGGAAGGGGTTCAGGGACCTGCGACGTTTCCTGGATTCGACCTTGACAGCAGTTGCTGATGTGGGGCAGATGGCACCTGGCTGTAGTATTTGTAGTCATAGTAGAATCCGACGAGGCCCACGCAAGAGCCACAAAGCGGAGAGCTGTGGGCTTCTTACGTGGAACTAATACTGGAGATGAAGGGCCTGAAGTGGGCCTGGGGTGGCTGCAGGAGGGTAGAACACCGTAGTGGGTGGGGTTGGAGGCAAAGAAAAATCCTTCTTTGCACTCTCTCAGATGAGCAGACCACATGAAAAGCTGTTCAGACATTTGTGCAGAATCCTCTGGGGTGCGGAAGACAGTGGTAACCGTGGTTCTGCCGGGAACACAAGGTCAATGCAGCACGGGAAGAGATGGGTGTGTGGCAGAGGCTGGGAAGCAGATTATTTCAGGCCCGGGGCACAGGGCTGCCGTCATATGTGTGCATTGTGTGCAGCGGCCCTGAGCCCCCTCTAAGAAGGGCTCTGCACTTGACTTACTGCTCTACTGCAGCTTTCCCACAATTCTGAATGATTCCAAGGCTCCCGAATTCTCCTTTGACACAGAGTCTTGCCAGTGCTGCGGCCTATAACGCTTGCACGGTGCCAAGGTGGCACTCCAGGCGGGCACAGTCCACAGGGAGCTGCCAGGTAGTTTGATTCTTCTGGAGGTCAGCAGGACTGGAAGGCCTGAGCAGCACAGTGTCATAGATAAGCTTCCGCCTCGGCCACAAGCTCCAGGCTTTGAGGGGACAGAGGAGTGGGGGTGGACGTCGCAAAGACTGACTATTTACCCGAAGTAAAATTGACAGAGGTGCGTGCCAGCTCGAGCTCCTATCGGCGAAATTTCTCTCAACAGTTGCTGGAAAGGCCCCGCTGATTGGCTCTTCCTTTGACCCACCCCGCCTCCTTCCTGTAGCTAAATATTCAACTTCCGGTCCTCTAACCTGTCCCAACATTTCCTTCTACTCGGGCTGTAATGGCTGTGTAGTCAAATATTTTTTTGTTTCCTGTCTGCGTTTAGACCAGAGGGTGTTCAAGTACAAGCGTTCTATAACACAGTTAAATTACTAGTTATTATTATCATCTCTGCTTTGTAGAGGATGAAAATGAGGTTTAGAAAGATGAATTTTCTCCGAGTTATTAACTAGAAAAAATCAAACTCAAGACTCCAAATCCAGAGGCCAGAAACATTATGCCCCTCTTTTCCTTCTACCTTATCTTCCCAATTTAACCCACTACTTCATGCCTTCAGAATAACTCCGGGCGTGACCAACTGGGAAACTGGGTTTGGGTGGGTCTGTTACTCTCTTGTGGCTGTCATTACAAATTGTCACATTTGATGTCTTCACATAAACTTATTCTTGCACAGTGTTGGAGGTTCTGGGGAAGAACATGGTCCTTGTGTCTCAGCTTCCGGTGGCTGCCGATTGCCCTTGTCTTGTGGTTGTATTTATCAGTCTCTGTCACCTCACCTTCTTCTGTGTCACCCTCTCCTATGTGTTTCTGTCCACTGCCTCATTCTGATAATTCAGGGAGATTTTTCCTGTTTAAAATCTTTAATTCATTTACATCTACGAACATCTCTTTCCAAATAAAGTATTACACACAAGTTCCGGGGATAACAACGTGGATATAGCTTTGGAAGCCAGTCTCCAGCCAGCCTGTCACAGGGAGAGGAGGGTGGAAACAATATCAGTCATTCCACTGCAGAAGGATTGACAAAGAACTGGATGTAATAATCCCTTTTCTCCACTTTGCTGCCGCCGTGGTGTCCCCACTCCCAGGGGCTTGGGGTGCAGCTGCTTCTAAAGATGTACAACAAGCTGATCAGACATGGCAGCTAGTGAACGAGTCTGCAGCGGAGGTACTTTTCGAGGCTAAGCTCAGTTGAGCTATCCTCGATCTCAATCCCGGGAATCTTTTAGAAATTATTAGTGCCCAAGGCTGCATGCAGATTAAATCAGAGTGGGGCATGAGTGCAGGCAAACATCTTTAATACAAATGGCGTGTAAGCGAAGCTGCAGCAGGGCGGGGTGCCCCGGTAGACGCGAGGGAAGTCCTGGAGTCCCCCTTTTGAGGCAGGAGAAGATATACACGAGCAGAAGACTTCACATTGGCCCAGTTGGCCTCTGCTTCTGCTGCCACGGATGGACCTGGTACTTCCTGACCCCCCACTCCCCACTCTGTCTGGGTGGAAACAAGCAACACGCACTAGTCGCGACACTTCTCTTTCTTCTCACCACCCGTCCTTCCATTTTTCTTTTTTTAATTGAAATCTATATTGGTACATTACACATACACATCATGATTGCGCTTAACAGTGAGAATTTGTACCAGTGTATATGGTACAACTGAATTCTCATTTTTTCCCATGGCCCTACCCATGGTACCACCCCAACCCCTATATACATAAACTTTGTTTCCTTTCTTTTTCGTTATAATCTCATTATTTTCCCCCTTCACCCTATTTCGCTTTGAGTATTTTCTATTTCACAATATATAACCTACATTCTAGAACTCATTTACATTTTCATTTTCTCATACCAGAGAAAAGATATGATATTTACACATCTGTGACCTATTTATTTCACTTATTTAAGTATAAATGATTCAAGTTTATCATTTTTTATTGCACAGTGATACTCCATTCTGTAGAAGAACCACAGCTTTTTTTATCCAGTCTCCAGTTGATGGACATTTGGGTTATTTCCAAGATTTAGCAATCACAAATTGAGCTGCTATAAACATGGGTGCACATATGTCACCGTGATATGAATCTTTTGAATTTTTTGTGTATATACTTAGCAGAGCGATGGCTAGGTCAAATGGGACCTCCAATCCTAGCTTGTTGAGAAATCTCCACACTGATGTCCACAGGGGTTGTACGAGTCTACATTCCCACCGGCTGTGGAGAAGGGTTTCTTCTTCTCCGCCGCCTTGCCAGCATTTGTTGCTGGCTAATTCTGAAGTGGCAGCCATTCTTTGTGGAGTGAGATGAAAGCTCAGTGTTGTTTTCATCTGCATCTCTCGAATGACCAATGGTGTTGAGCATTTCTTCATATACTTCTTAGCTACTCTTACTTCTTCCTCTGAAAAGTATCTGTTCATTTCAGATGCCCATTTTTGAATTGAGTCTTTAAATTTGGGTGGTTTGATTTTTTTGAGCTTTTTGTATATTCTAGATAGTAACCCTTTGTCTGAGAACAGCTGGTAAATATTTTTTCCCACATTGTTGGTTGTCTTTTTGTTCTGTTGATGGTTTCATTTGCTGTGCAGAAGCTTTTTAATAGAATGAGGTCCCATTTGCTGATTTCTTCTGCCAGTTCCTGTGCTATAGAGATTTTGTTCAAGAAGTCTTTTCCTAAGCCAGTGTCTTCAAGAGTTTTACCTAACCTGTTTTGCAGCAAGTTCAGAGTGTATGTTTTAATATTTAGGTCTCTTATCCACTTTGATTTTACCTTGGTACATGGTGAAAGAGCTAGGTCTAGCTTTAGTCTTCGGCAAGTTAAAGCCCAGTTTTTCCAGCACCATTTGTTAAAGAGGCTATCTTTTCTTCACTGAGGGTTTTGGCTCCTTTGTCAAAGATGCCCTCCTATGTGGCTCGCTTTTGCACAGGGATTAGAAGACAAATATTTGAAAGCAGTGTCTTCCTTTATAACATTATTCAAAGTTACCACATTACAAATCACTTCAGTTCATATTCAAGACTGAGGATTCTGCAAGTTTTAAAAAAAGACTTTTGTGAATATGCCAAAACAGAAGGCTATGATTGGCCTTCTCTGTGTCTCTCAGTGTTTTTGTAATGATTTTTGACATCATTCTATGTTTTTTATTATGCCCCCAAAATTTTATAAAATGGTACAAATGAAGATATGCAACATATATACAATCTATGGGTACAGTGGCCAATATATATGGATAACATTATTTCATTTTTATGTTTTTTGGCTCCCTGAGATAGACATGTAGCCCATGCCTGTCTTATAGCCATAAATAACCACCATCAGCTTCCTCATACTTCACATTTAGTATAGTTGATTGAATATGGCAAAAGGAAGTCATTGGTAAGGATAATGTACAAGCAGTATGAGTCATACCCTGCTTTACTGATATTGATTACCTTCTTTAACATTTTCTTGTCTTATTTGTATCCATCATCTGCATTTCTTTACCTGCAGGTCTATGCAGCGTCTCCACTTTGAGATACACTATTCAAACAAATTTTAAGTTAATCAAATGTTTTGTAACAAAGAAGGTTCAATGTTCTTCTTTTTAAAAATAAGATGATTAAGAAGTGTAAATGCCACCCATACTTTCATGTTTATGTTCCACAAACTTTGAGATGCCATAATGATTTTTTTAGGGCCACGGACTGGATGATCTTCAGAAAGTTGCGGTCCTCTCTTTCCTTCCCCTGTCCTGTCCTTCTTTGTCCTGTAGCAGTGGGGCACATGAAACAGCCTCCTCCTACCTGTGTGCACCTGCCTCCACTTCAGCAAGTGTGAAAAGGGATCCAGTGTAAAGGGAGTCCCTAGAGTGGGGAGAATATTTGTTAGTAATCTAAGTTGCAATGTGTTTTCTCTTCTTATTTAATGCTTTAATTTGCATAGAATACACTACGTGTTTTATTAGGTTATTGAAGAATGGAAGTTTCATATGGTTTAACCTAATGCAGGAGATGAAAAATTAAGAATTGAGAACAATAAAAGTTTGACTGAACATCAGGACAAACATTGGTGTCCAGTGACTAAAGACACAAATGATTAGTAATCCATTTTGATCTTATTCTAATACTTTGGGAAGATCTCTGGGCTTGCAATTCTCATGGGTCTAAAATAGTATAACTCACTGAACCCTGTTTGTGTAGTGCATGTAAATTCTAGGAAGCCAAGTTGAGAGGTTACTGCTTTGAGAATATTCACTATACACACATCAGTATTTCTTGAAAACCTGTGCATGCCACATATGATGCTAAGTGCTAAAAATTAAAATGGTGAAAAAAGATGTCCCAATTTTTCAGGAATTGTGGTTGTTTTTTTTCCCCCTGAAGATGGGCAAAACCAAGCAAAGCTAAAAATGAGGAGACAAATAAAATAATTATAGATTTCTTAATGAATGCTATGAGGACCTAAAATAAAGATGAACTGACAGGACATATACATTTACTAAATTTAGGTGTGAGTGAACACATTTTGCTCATGGCTGGGCAGGATAACTGAGGAGTATGTTATGGCAATAGGAAGGTGTAGTGTGTGTGTGTGTGTGTGTGTGTGTGTGTGTGTGTGTGTGTGTGTGTGTGTGATTTACCATCTCAGGAGCTCTCTGGGCCTCTGTACCTGGGTTCTTCTTCCCTCCAGGGCATAATGGTGGAGGAGGGGCAGGCGAAGGATCTTAATTAAAAACACTCGCATTATGGAAGTGTTCAGGTAACAAGAAGATGGCAAAAAGAGAGGTACAATGACAGCACATGCCTACCGTCCAGCTTCAGCCATTATTAACAAGATGATTCACTTCTAAATTAGACCTTTTTTAGCTCGATTTTCTTTTTTTCCTTTGCATGGGTAGCAGTGTTCCCTGAAAATCTCTATTTTTTACTGTTTTCTTGCAACTTAGACAAGGGTGGGGGTAGTCACTCTCTTGCTCAAGGACTTGACCCAGCATGCAAACTTGTTATCCAGCCTCTCAATTGCTGGAGAGGGAAACACTGAGTTAGAGACTGGGAAAGAATGTGGAGTCCTCGGCAGTCTGGGCGCACTCCACTTGCAGTTGGAGTCTGAGCAGCGCTGCTTCCTGAGTTATTTACATAAGTGTGCGTGACGAGCTACCTTGGAAAGATTCTTCTGGGGCATCTGACTTCCTCTGTGATGCAGGATGTTAATTAAAGCAAAGCTGGAACTCTCTAAATGTATGACTTACTGTAGAAATGCCTAACACCTAGGTATGAGGTCTCCCTACACACATATCAGTACATCAGTGTTTCCAAGCCTTCAGAATATTTCCCTCAGGATTTTTTACATTACCAATGACTGTATAACATATGGAAATATGTATGGCATATATCTGCCATATATAGTTCTGTATCTTATTTTTAGCAGAAGCTCTAGAGCCTGTCTGTGTTTGGAATGTAATAGTATGGAATTTTATGACTGAGGGTTAGAGACATTGTTTAGTAAACCTGGGTCAGCTACGTGGCAGCATCTGGTACATGTTTCTTGCTTGCTTGGTTGAAGTTTTTCGGCCTTGCACCCTAAATCCCCAGGATGGCTGCAGGGCCTTGAACACACATTGTTTGGCTGCTCAGAGTAAAACTATTAAACTTACTTTTTGAGGGATTTTTTTGTAGTGGAGATGAATATATCTTTTTTAATAATAGGTGCAATTACTTATAAATTTTACTTTGAATGTTTGTCTGCACATGCTAAAAAGTGACGTTCCTCACAGCACTGTTATCTCAGTGACATCTTTCAGAGAAATCTCTCTTTAAAATGCATCCTGTCTGGAGGAGATCAGAGATAGCATTAAGTCATTCTTACCACAGGATATTGAGCTTTTGTGCTTACTTTATTTTGTCTGCAGGACAGTAATGTTTATTGTATTTTAAAGAGAGGCGTGGTTTAAATCTCAAAAGAAAACCAGTGATGTGTAGGCTGTAAGGACAAAGGATCGTTGTTTGAACAGAGAAGAATTGGTAACAAGATCAGTGCTTCTCCAGTGAGGTGTCTGAGTCTACATGCTTAATTACCTGGTATTCTGTTTTACACTAGATATTCTAGTTTAAATCTAGATAACTAGATATCTAGATATTTAGATAACTAGATATTTAGATAACTATTTAGTTAGATAACTAGATATCTAAATCTAGATAACTAGATATCTAGATAACTAGATAATTCTTAGTATTCTGTTTTAAACTAGATATTGGAGCAATAGGTTTAAAACATTATAAGTTTTCTTAGCCTGACAGATTAAGTAGAACAAAGGGGAGGTCTACAGTCATACACATCCACTGAAATATTTACTTAGGGAAAAGAAGTAAAAAGCACGGAGATACAAAATGTATATGCACAAATTTCCCTCGATGAGTATATTATATATGGCAAACAAATTAATAAAAACAAGCTAAAAACCAGAAAATTAAAGATCCCACTTATGGGGTAAATGCCTTGTTGATTAGAAGTTCTGAAAATAATGGGAAGACTTAGGTTATTTTAGGCTTTATGATTGCGTTTTAATGACCAGATGTAGGTAGGTGTTATTTAAAATGTATGAATCTGGAAAGTCTGAAAACATCTGAATCTTATTGTCTTATAATTTTTATAATCTGAATTCTCTAAAGAGTATTTAATATTTAGGAACAATTAATATAAGTGTTATAGCATGATATTAATATTCAATTTAAACCTGCTTATCTTTTTTTCCCCAGTAAGTACTGACAACAAGGGGTTGGCTTATAGTTGTTCTGTGGACATGCTGAGTGCTGGATGGAAGTGAGGGTGATGAGCAAAGCCTACTTCTAGAGTATAAATACCTTACACGTTTCCTTTTAAAATAATCATGAAGCAAAATCCAAGTGTTGACATTACAGGACATATTACAAGAAGTCTGATGAAAATCTCAAGATCTTAACTTGACTATTCGGGTGAAGGCTCTTAAAAAAGCACAAAAAAAGTTTGGTCTTTGATCTTCCTAAGCCCTCCATTGTCCTTTTGCCCCTTAACAGGTACTGCATATTAAAGCTGTACTTGGTACCTCATTGTTCTGTTAGAAAGATGTCAGAGTTCTTTCAGATTTTTATTTTTCTTGTAGTTTGGCTTTATAGTCAAAACTCTAACTTGTATTAATTTTAAGAACATTTTGAGGTAAGAACTCCATTTAGGTTTTCCCCAGAGAAGTTGAAACTAACCAGAATATCTAGTCTGTGTGGTACTGTGTTGGGAAATGGAAGCCAGTGTGAAGTGGCGTTTTCCTGTCTCTTGGAAGATTTTTCCATTTCATCAGCTGTTAATCGTAGGGCTCATGTTTTATATTAGAGTTCATTTTGGAATGAGCTGTTCATTAGTTTGCTGGTAGAATCTCATAGACTGAACTATTGTGAAAGAACTTGCACCAGTACTTGCAATTCCTCGGCAAGCAAGATTCTATGTCTTTCGGTGACTAATGGGAAGAACTGAAAGATGAGGAGGGAGAAAAAGCAACAGATGGACATTACTGGCTTAAAATAGAAATATAGCTAGCATTTTGGTTTAACTCAGTAGATACAATCTGTACAACTATATATAAAATGCTATAAAATAGGTCACACATGTATTTAGAATAGCTGAGAAACATTTGTTTCCACAGTCATCCTGAAAAAAAACAGTACTTCCCGGTCTTCTGTGGAATTCTCTGGCAGCAGAAAGAAAAATGTAAAAACAGTGTTTTCAAATGTTCTTTGATTAGGGAACTCGGCCAGTCATTGGCTGAGGAGACCTGGGAGACACCATGTGCCACCCACCTGACCTACTTAGTGTGTAACCACAGAGAGCCCATTAAGATGCGTTTTTGTTGAGATCTCAGGGGGGTCTGGTTATGAATGTGTCCCAGGCCGCGGAGCATCGATACGATCGTGTTATTAGTATCACTAAGAGCCCACTCATGCAGGGGCCCAGGAGAGTTCATGTTGATAACTGCTAGTGAAGAAGAGAGACTGTGTAGCAATAGTCACTTTAATAATGAGCAGTTTACTACCTGCATAGCTTGAAGCTTGTGTAAATAAAATGAAAGAAAAACATAGAGGAAAAAGAACCATTGCTAACACTGATTTAGATTGAGAAGTCTAATTTAAGAGTATCGATGTGTTCATAGACAGGAGGGAGCTGGTATAAATAAGAATGTGAGACAACATCCTAGGATGGAGAAGAAACATATTCAGGGGATTAGTAATGGAATGGTTTTCTGCCTATACATGAAAATTTCATTAGATGAACGATGCATATTTCCCTCATCACAAACCCAGTGGGAACCAGATTAAAATCTGTTGTGTAATTGTTGGTTGTGCAGTATTTTTCAGAAACAGATCAACTTCAGCAGACAAGGCCATTTATAGCAAGAAGAATAGGGAATAGCAACCCTTTTGAGACCGGGAAAGACAATGAACATCTTCTCAAGAAACAGCTCATTCCTTAAACATTTTGAAAATAGCTTAAAATTTACAAAACCAGTCGAAGATTTTATAGGTTGGTCTCCTGGTTAAGTGAATCGAATTCATGCAGGCTGGTCTGAATTCAGTTCAGTTTGACTCAGTAAATATTTCTTGAATGACTTCAATATACATGATCTGATGGATCGATGCCGGAGTTATGGTAAGTCTGTCTGGTAGATAGACTTGAAGCAAAATGAGTATTGTGTTAGTTACCAACAGTAGGATGAGTCCAAAGGAGGTTGCTGAGGGGAACGTCCCACGGTCCAACTTTTGAATGTTACCTTCAAGGGATACTGACAGCTTGCCAAGCATTTTCCTACCTTTTTGCAGGTAAGGACATGGAAGTCCAAGGAATTAAGCGTCTTTCTGAAGGTCGTAGATACAGATGTTTTACTGGCTTCTCATATTATTTTAGTGGTACTCAACTGTGTCTCCTAACCTCTAAGTGAAAAAATAGCTAATTGTAATATGAACAGTCACCTGAAATATTGTATTGATTTATTATTATCATGTTTAGCCAGAAGTCTATTTTTGTTTTACTTTAACAGAAACTATTGAAGTAAGCAATAACTTAACTAAATACCTATGACTATAAAATATATATTTCAGTTAACATAATTATGTTATGATTCTGAATGAGAACCCTGAATATTTTTTCTTGAGATGTAAAGATGAGAGGAGCAGTATGATAAAATACATGAGTATAGATGTGTGTTCAAATACGTAAGAAAGTTGATCACTTGGTCTTTGGTTAGAGTCACTGTGCTGGATGCTGCCCACGTCTACCTAATTATCAGCTCTCTGATTTCATGGAAGTTCTGGTTTAGTGAAGAAGACAGATGTTGAAAGAAGTAATGTCACGTTATCTGTGAGCTACGATTGTGCACGTGTCCATAAGAACCTGTAGGAGGCGCTATGAGAGGATATTTCAGTCTGCCAGGCCGCGCATTCCGAAAAGCAAAAAGTGCAAGGGAAGGACTGGGAGTAGTGGGACGGGAGGGGGACCCCTGGAGGGAGCAGCTTCCTCCGCGTGGGGAGAGTCCGGCGGTGCACGGCCTCGGAGTCCTCTGAGGGGTTTAGATTGCGTGCTGAGAAGAATGGGACGCCATTCTAAACATTGAGTGCAGAGAACCAACGTGGAGCTCAGAGAGCTCACACGGGGCTCACAGTGCGTGCGGGGCGATCAGAGACGAGGCGTCAGGGCGGTGCAGGTGCGGGCACGGTGAAGGCACTCGGTGTTACCTGTGCAGGGGGCGAAGCCCAGCACGCTCAGGACTCGTTCAAACGCTTCCTACGTAAAGGATGAGTTGCCAGAGGTGATTATTAGATGCAAATTATGAGGAAATATAATTGAAGAAATTTTCAAAACTAATTGGACTTGTGTTAAGGCAGGGACTGGGTGATCTTTTTTCTTATTAATATTAATTTTTATAAGGCTGATATTACTTCTAGAATTAATAAAAACTTTAACAAACACTGAATGGTTGCTGACAGAGTATCGCTTAATCTACCTCAGGAGGTTTGTAATTACCTCAATTCCATAATTTTCCCCTTACTTCTGAACCTACTGCGTTTTTAAGAGATATAAATATTTCTGTCCTCCAGGGACAAACATCAAAGTCTGGCATAGATCCTCATTTGGGAGTCATTCTTCTTCTTTGTGGCTGCCTTTTCTTTTCTGAAGTCCGTTACATCACCTCCTAACGCTATTGTCTGGTGCTGTAGATGTTGTTTAAGACTTCAAGATCTCTTTTATTAGGGACCAGTGGCTTTGGGTAGAGGTACCCGCTTACAGGGAGTCCATACTGATCACGTTAGCTAATATTCACCTTCCGGGTAAATATAAGTGAAATAGAATTAGTATTTTAGTTCCTCAAAATTGTATTATATATGAGTCTGAAATGGGCTTCTGCTCAAGACCAGCTATGGTCCGTTAAGAGATTATGCTGGCCATGCTCAGTGATCCCTCTGGAGATGCCCAAGACCTCGGGTGTCTGAATTAATACCCCCAGGTCTCATGGAGCATATTCAGGTTTCTACCCTGGATGTAGGAGATACTCAAAGATGGGCTTGTGAAGTCGAGTGAGCATTTATAATGCATGTATAAGTTTGCAGGAATGGTATAAATCTTGAACAATTTAAAGCTTTTTTTTTTTTTTTTGTTCAGCCAATCCTAGTCTGTTTTAAATTGTCATGCTCAAACACAAAGCTATTATTTTTGTTTTATAACATTAAAAGATTATAAGACTTATTTGCCTTCAGCAGGGATTTGGAATATATTTAATTTATTATACTTTGGAAAAGTAGTTGCAACAGTTTTTATTTTTAAAGGTTTTTATTTGTCAGTGGTGGACAAGAACAAACAGAATGAGACTAGGTTTTGAAAGTTGGATAAATTTTAGTCTGAATCCAACAAAGACCACGCCTAGGTAAAATCATTCCACATTTTTACATTGTGGCATCTTTACAGTTTTATAGGCATTTTGTAAAGATTTAGAATAATCATTAAAGCAGGAATTTCCACAAAGGAGAACTAGGACATTAATTCCAGTCTTTATTTAATATAAACTCTGGGGGCGAGTTGCTTACCCTTTCTGAGCCTGTTATTTTTTTCTGTAAAACAAAAAGGTATTATCTTTCACAAAAAAAGGTTTTATTTGTATCAGTTGTTAGAAATCATTGTGTACCATAAAGTGCCTGGCAAATATTACATATATTGATAACATAGTTTTTCTGAGGTATTAACATGTCAGAGAAAAATACAAAAGTTTAATAGTTTTGACCTTGTAAAATATTGCAAATTTTAGTTTAATAGTGAATGACTAATGTTAAGTACTACTGTATACTAGGATGTGTTTTAGGTGCTTTAAAAACACTGTAGTTTAGTGTTCAGGGTGAGTTGTGAAGTGGGGGCAGGGGATCCCACGCTGTGGATGAGGGAGGTCAGCTGCACCCATTGGTGAAACTCGCTCTGTGCTGTGCAGGAACTGAGGGACAGACCTGGCAGCCTTGTTTTGTGTGATTCTGAAACCATTGCTATTTTTCCTTCACACTCTCTTATATTTTCCGTGTCTAGGAGCAAATAGTTTGACTTAAGGTGGTTTCTCCTTCTGTTTCTGACTCATGGGCCCCAGAAGGTTTACAGAATTTGCCCAGTGCCTGAGATGGCAACCTGACCATCTGGTGTCTACTGTGGTTGCCACAGGGCGTCCTCTGTAGTCTGTTCTTTTGTCTGCTAAGATGCCAGTGTTCAGGACGTATTTTGTACAAAGGCTAAAAAAGAGACTTCATCTCTGTGGCACACGCCCAACCCATGTAACAATTTTGGTGTGAATAGAAGATACCAGTAGACTGTTGAATCTTGTTAAAGATAGATTGCAGCCCATTTTATGGTCTTATCTTGTCTGCGTGCTTTGTCACCTTCCCACCTGTTCTTATTCATGCTGGGAACACAAACTGACTTTCTCCAAACGCATGGCAAGAGAGATTTAGTTAGCTTCTGACCACCCTAGTAAGTCAGGACCTTGAGTGTTGTGTTATAGATGTGGAGAGGAAGTTAACTTACGCTTGTGAAAAGCTTCCTGAGACAATCCTGTGTTCTTGGCTTTGCTGGTGAGTCATGGAGTGAGGAGAGACTTTCCAAGGTAACTTCTCTCTCAAAAACTGCTACACAGCCACATGCTGGGTCGATTAACTTGTGTAAGGTTTAGATTTAGGGTGTGACTGAGTTATCTACATGGGAATCATATTAACAGGAACACTTATGATCTCTCAGAATGTGTCTGCGAGACTCTTTGTAGGAGCTTAGAACCTTTTAAAACACACAGGTTGTATGTGTTTCCTCTTCAGCTCCTACCAGAACAATGTAGAGTTGCCATAGCTCCTAGTTGCTGGAATTTCTTCTAAGGTCACAACTTTTCCTCACTCTGAAAGCTTCTGGTCAGCTTCCCATCGGGAAGATCAGCTGATGAACTTCAAAAGACTATGAGCAGCGTTGTGGGGATGGAGTTCCGCTTCTTCACAGCTGCCTTTGAAAAGGATGACCAAAATACAGAACAATGGCTTAGGAATTTGACAGTTTCTCTCCTCTAGAAATACAACTCTTTATGATTTTCTACTTGGCCATTGTGTAAATTTAAAATGATCCCAATACAATTAAACGTTGTTAGAATTCTAATGAGAACAAGATGTAAAAACCTGTAGTTTGTAGGAATACATCAGTGGCTTTCCTTCCATCTTCTTTTATCAATTCTTTCTTAGGTGTCTAGTTTATTCTTAGTACTTTGAAAAGTTGTAAGTTGTCCTAGGTCATGTTTGTGAGAAGAGTGTGTGTGTTAAACACAACCCACTCTCACATACTTTTTCCATGTTACAGTTCTTATAATTCTGAAGGATCATAAACTATTTGAGTCCCAATAGTAAGTCCTTTCAGTTCTGATGAAACTCTCGACATGCATAAAATTGTATTTTTCCCTCTAATTCAGAAGGAAACAATATCAGAAGCCACTTTGTCTTCTCATCAGTGATAAGAAAACCTCCAAAAGCACTGAGATACTAGATCTACGTTATTTATATGTTTTCTCAATTTGAAGTTTACCAAAGCACAAAGGTATTATTATCACAGATACTGTGCCAACTGAGCCCTTTTGGCCTTAGGCTGCTTTAGTATAATAGGAATGGTCTCCAGTGTGGGTGAGCAGGTAAGTTTTTGGGTTCAGCTATTAAGGTGCTCTTTGCTCAGACCTGCTTGACATCTGTGTTGGCTCTAAGATCCTTTGGCAATGGTTGTTGTCTAAGTGTAGTGTTGTACCTTTGGCAATGGTAGTTGTCTAAGTCCAGTTAACACAAAAGGCAGGACTCTGAATTGTGAAAATAACAGAAGAGGCTGAAGCGGCTGATTTATCAGACAAAATGTTCTAGGTGTGTGGTACCCTGAAACATGGTAACATGTGACATATTTGTGGCAGAAGAAACAAACTCCAAACTATGGGCTGTGAACTGGGCTGGAACCTATGCTGAAGTGAGCCACAGGGTCCCTAAGCTGGTGTGCTGTGTGACGGCAGTATTTAACATCCTTTCAGTTCCCGTGTGGCTTGTGTTGTGCTCTTCAGTTCCACGTGGATTTCACTCATTCATTTAACAAATTTACTGAGTATGCAGCCTATGCTGGGTACTGTTTTATGCATGATTTTTAATAGGATTTCCAATTCTACTCAGAATTAACTGTGCACTTGTAGGCAATGGTGGTAAAATATAGGACAAAAGAGAAAGGCCGTGGGCCCTCCAAGCTAGTGGAGGAGACTGCAGTAGACCTGGGAGAAAGGCAGGCTGTGGCAAACAGACAAGAGTTGGACAGAGGTTGGAAGAGTCGAGAGGCCGAAACCCACAGTGTATGATATTTGAAAGAGCTGTCACTGGGGGATGGGTGATCACTGTGTAAAATGTAACAGGAAAGATTCTTCTCACCCAGAAGCCAACAGAACTTGGAGTAGAAAGAGTAAAAGGGGAGATTATTGAAGAAAGAAACTCATATCGCTAGAATGTTATGAGTCTGAGTGCTGAGTATCTGTGGAAGTGAGGAGCTGGGTTTATATGAACTGAACTGGAGATTTTGATAAGACACTCCAGTGTTGCTTTTTAAAAAATATTTTTAATTTTTATCAGTGGGGCGCACAGACACCTGGAGAACGTAACACAGATACAGAAGTCCAGCCCAGACCCAATTCCTTCGACCATCCCGGCCCTTCTGTTCTTTGTTAGCTCACCGGTGATTCCGACCCACCAGAGTTCAAGACCACTGGGTTGGATGACCAGAGATAGAAGTAAGGAAAGAACAAATGAGCTAAGGGATGAAAATGTGTACTTTGGAGCTTTAAAAAAGTTGTTAGTTAAAACTTCGGGGTGGGGCCAATCTTTCCCTGAGGTGGATAAAAGAATCAAAGAGACACAGGGCAGTGAGTGGTTAGTAATGAGTCAGTGCAGGCCAGGACAAGTGTGAAAGAGAGACATGTGAATTATTCAGCAAAAAGAGGGGATACAGAGAGCTGTTTCCTTGAACCAAAATGTCTACAGAGACAGAAGCCTGAGGGTTACTTATATCTGGCATGATGCCCAGCACTTAATAGGCACTTAATCAATATTTGCTTGTTAAATAAATCAGAGTATCCATGAATCTCTAACAAGATTTTTTAGGAGAATTTAAGTAGTCATATCTAATGCAGTCAGCTGCAGTCAAAGGAGTCAAAAACCTAAGGGACTGGTAGTAGATTTAGTCTGAAGGAAATTGTTGACATAAAAGAAGTGGAATAGTTAATTTCATGCAATGAGTAAGGGCTCTGCAGACATGAATGACATTCACCTAAGCTGTGGTAGCTATAGGCTATATACACATACACCCACATGTGCTTAGTATACACATCATAGGTTTGTATGCATGCATACACGTAAAAGTCTAGATGTTTTGCTCTGTGGTCTTCATAGCGTCTGTTGATCTGTTGCTGTCCTGTGGCTGGGGCCTCTGGGGACAGAGCCTGTGGCAGAAGTCTCCCTTGCTGGTGGGGGCTTTCTGGGAGGATGGGACACAGAGAAGGCTGTGAGATGCTAGGGATACGTCCCCAGCAAGCTGGATGCTCCATTTGCCAACTTCAGTTTTTCAATGATTGCTTCTAAGAATAGAGATAACATCTAGAGACAGCATAAAAAATGCAAAAACTTATTTTAAGATGTGTCTAAGGCTATTAAATGCCTACACATTTTTTCCTCTGAAAGGATAGACCTTTGTGCCTATTAGTCAGCCCTCCAGATTCTGCAGCTTGTCACTGGAGCACACGACCTTTCTCGTGTCTTGAAGCGCCACACCCGATTGGCTCTTGATGAAGATTCATTATGCTTTTCTCACTGCTAAGTACGACCGTGTGAAAAAGGGCCCGTTACTGCTAATGGATGTTTTCATGTCTTTAGACGTGAAATGGGCAGTGATAGAGTCAGCATTTCCACTTTCTACAGCCATTTTTATTTAGCTGGAAGTTTCCAACAAGGCTCTTTCTTGCTCCAAATGCTGTTTGATATGGATGGTTGGTATCTGGTTTGGGGTTTGAGGGTATAACTTTAACAGGTGTAAGTATTTCTTTCCTCTGTTTCAGCTGAGAAGTTTTGAGAGTGAAATATTCACAGCCATTAAGAGGTCCACAGTTTAATTTTTCATCATGCTTATTGTGTAGTGACACCCAGAGTACCGAAGGGGCTACATCAGTGGACTCTGTGCACACATGGTGGCCATGGTATTGAGCATGGCGTCTCAGAGTTCCCAGAACTTCTCCCAGCCATTCTTTTCCTGGATGTCCCGGGTTTACGAAGCTCTCCAGCAAGCGGGAGATACGTTATCGGCTTCGCTGGTCCATTTAAGCAGAAAAGACTCTAAAGTGAATGACAAGCTAGACCAGGACTTAGATGAGATACAGGTTCAGGAGACGTACTTTGAAGATGAAGAACAAGACAATGATTGGAGTCAAGAGGATGCAAATTCCTTGTTTCTTGAAGAGGATCATTTCTCAAGTGGTAATAGTGGTGTTCAGGACTCTGTCCAAAATTCAAGTCCCAGACTTAGCCAGCACACAAAGGACTCATGTTCTGCAATATCTCAGGCGTCCAATCAGACCCTGGATGGCTCGAAGCCCCAATGTGCACTCTATTCTATTGCTGAAGAAGAGCATCACCTTGAAAAGCAAAGATGTGACCTTCAGCACAGCTTGGACCTTGAACTCCCTGGCACTTTAGAAAAAGGTAATGGAATAAAGCAAGGTAAGCTACCTAGTATTGTCTTTCCTGTGGTCCTCTGAAGGACATTTCTACTTATTTTATTTTGGCTTCTTTTTAGTTATCAGAATGATTTGATTTTTCTCATCCTTGTACTTCTTCCTCTCACCTTATGATTTGGAGACAGAGCCCATAGGAATATTTCTAGTACAGAAAACTTTGAAAGATGCATGCTTGCGTGCTCCATAGTCCAAAATAATAGCTTTGAGCAAGTGAAATGCTGAAAATAAATCCATGAATTCTGTTTGAGAAGCCCCTGTGCACATGTCATGCTTTCAAAAATATCTTTTGAAATGTTCTTTTTCTCTCTAGGTTAAGAATTTCTAGATGTTACTATATTATTCAGTGTGAAATCCTGTGCAAAGAGCCATGCTTGTTGCAGAATTTTTAGTTGATAACACTCCAAGAACACTTTCCGCAGTGTTTCACCGAGACGCGATGTGAGATGACAGTAGAGAGGAAGTCTTTGAAACAGGAAAAGCTTTGATTTTCTTTTAGCCTTGCATGATATGGACACATTTAATTAAAGCTGTGCATAACGCTTTATGCTGTCAGAACTGAGCATGTAGCAGGCCTTTGGTAAATACATAATGATGATATTAAAAATGTGATTAACTCTGTAAAAGTGGCTGTTGTGTGTTCCCGCATGAAATACTTCATGCTTCCAATACTCTAACCTGAGGTGAGGGCATTGCACCTGCGCGAGGATCAGGGGCAGATGCAAGCAAGAAAGGAGCTGGAATGTGTATGACTTGTCATTTTTATGCACAAATAGCTCACAGAGGTTTGTGGATCATTATGTGATACACAAGGTCATTAATTCCTTTCTTGTTGGAGGCAGCAAACTTCTGGAATAATTTCTAGAATTTTTGTCAATTTTCAGTCAAGAGAAGTGTCTTATCTAGAAACATGAAGTCTTTTTCTAAGGAAAAAATAATTTTGTATTCCTTTTAAAGTTTCTTCATTCCTTTCTTTTCTCTCTTTCATCTTGCATTGTCTAGTCGGGTCCTGGGATCAGCCCACAGCTTTGTGCATGCTAAGCAGGTTTTCTACCTCTGAGCTGTGACTCACCCCTTGTCTTCCTCTTCATAATACTTTTTGATGCTTTTATATTCAAAATTAAAGTATTATGGAAATCCTATAATGAATTGGTGAAAATGAGGTAGGCTGATAGTTTTTAGGAACCTGGTAAATTATACATTTTTGCAATTTACGTCTCTGAAAGTTATCTGGTGGGATTATTCTGGAAATATTTGGGCTATCAGGACATTTCTGTTTATTTCATTCTGGCCTCTTTTTAGTTATCAGAATGATTTCTCACCACATTGGAACTGTATTTGGCTTAATAGATGCTCCACTCTAGTCTTGTTAATTTTTATAATTTTGAATGGTGGTGAAAGAGCTGTGGTCATTTGTCCACTCAGCAGATGTTTGTTTACTGAATTAAAGCTGGACGGTAGAGACTGCAGCATCGATCGGTCACTGTATCCTTAGTGACAGTGAGCACAGTGTTGGGCTCGTAGTAGGGCATCAGATAGTGATTCACAATGCAACAGTGTCAAGGGAAGATCACAATTCTAGACGTGGATGCTATTCTTTTTTTTTGAAACAGGGTCTCACTTCTGTAGTTCAGGCTGGCCCTGAGCTCAGCTTTGAACTCACAGCAATCCTCCTGCCTCTGCCTCATGAGTGCTGGGATTACAGGCGTGAGCCACCATGGCTGACACTGTGGTATGTGGTATTGATTGCTTTGAAACAGGACACTGGGCATGAGTCTCCATGCCCAGTATTGTTGTATAGGATTACTGGGGATCGAACCCAGGTCCTTGCACTTGCATGGCAGGCACCGGAACCACTGAGCTATACCCCCTACCCCCAATGCTGTCATTCTTACGCTGGAGTCAAGAAAAGAAAGAGAGCTTGAGAATACACCCCAAATCCACACGGAGAAGGAGAGTGAGTGTCAGCAGTCTGGCTGGAGAGTTTACATGTAGACACAGACTTTCTCTTTTCTTCTTTTCTAAAGGTATGATTCACAGGTGGAAAGATCACCCCTGGTCTACACTGTTACCATTTTTGACAAATAGGCTTGTAACAACTGCCCTGAGGACTAACACAGTTGCTTTAGCACAACATTCCCCACATCTTTCTGTAACCAGTCCCTTTCCTTGTCTCCTGGGCCCTGCAAATACTGATACATTGTTGATCTCTATTCATTTTATCTTTTTTTAGGATGTCATATAAACAAATTATGTAACTTGTAGCCTTTCAAGTCTGGCCTCTTTCACTCACTGCAAGGCATTTGTGACCTGCCTACATTACTGTGTGCCTTGGGACTTTGCCCTGGGTGAATGGACCAGTTTGTTGATTGACTCATTAGTTCAGGGATTTTGGGGGTGTCTCCAGTTTTATTAGGTAGCCCAGATCAGTACCTGTTATTTCTTTTTCTTGACTGACTCCACGGGAGAAGACCTCTATTGATGTTAAGTAAGAATGGGCTGGGGATTTAGTCCAGGGGTTCCGGTGCCTACCTCACAAGCACAGGTCCTGAGTTCGATCCTTAGTAAAAGAAAAAAAAAAAAAAAAAAAGGAATGGTAAGAGTGGGTATCTCTGCCCTGATCCTAAACTTAGTGCAAAGCCTTTCGGTCTTTTATTATTATTTAGGGCTTAGGCAGGGGCATACATATTCTTATATGTTGAAAGATTTCCTGCTATTCTAGTTTGGTGGGAGCTTTTATTAGAAAAAAAAAGAGAATGTTTAATTCAGTTAAACATTGTTCTGAGTCTATTGAGATGATCACTTGATGTTTCTTGTTTAATCTGTTGCAATGAATTACAATGATAAACTTCTAGATATTGATGCAGCCTAATATAGCTCGCATAGAATCTACTAGGTCATGATACATTATGATTTTCATATACTGCTGAATTTAATTTGGTAGTGTTTTGTTAAAGACTTTTAATCATGTATTATCATTAGGGAAACTGACCTGTAGTTTTCTTGTTTAGTCTGTCTGGTCTTTGTATCTGGATAGTGCTGACTTCATGAAATGCATAGTGAAGTATTTTTCCTTTCCTATAGTCCAGACAAAATCTGTTTGTAATACTAATACTACTACTACTAATAATAATGATTTTAAATCTTTGTTAGAATTTTTTTAAAGCAAGGCCTGAATTGTCTTATGGAAAGATTTTAAACTACAAATTTATGCATATACTATTTTCTTTCTGCCTTTTTTTTTTTCTTTCTAATACTGGGGATTAGACCCAGAGCCTTCATGCTGAGCTACATACCCAGCCCTTTTACATTTCTTTGTTCTTATTTTGCAACTGGGCCCTCATGTTTTGCTGAGATGCCTAACATGGCTCAAACTTGTGATCTTCCCACAGTGCCTTTTACTGTTTGTAGGATTTGTAGTGGTTTTTTTCCTTTATTTCCTACTCTTAGTATTTTTGGCCTTTTCCCCCCCAGATCAATTTGGATACAAAGTTGACTGTTAATCTGTCTATATGTTTATCACCTCTCCCTTACCAAATAATTAGTTTTTATTTTCACTAATTTTTTTCTTTATTTTGGTTATTAATTTCATTGATTATTATTATCTTTATTATTTTATGTTTTCTTGTTTTGAGTATAATTTGTTCTTGCATTTCTGATATAACTTAATGTATTAATTTTCAAGTAAGCAGTACTTTACCTGCATCTGACAAATATTCATGTATTGTGTTTTAATTTTCATTCATGTAAAGTATTTTTTAGCTTCTCTTTTGACTTCACTTTTTACATGTAGGCTATTTAAAAGTGTTTCTAGTTCCAAATTTTGAGGGGCCTTTAGATATTTTTCTGTGATTGGTTTCTAGCTTGATTCCTTGATGGTCTGATCACACTGTACTAATTTAGTTTTGAAAATTAATTAAGGTTTGTTCTATTGTGGCGAATATGGTTTGACATGTTAAATGTTTCATGTGTACTTGAAAGGGCTATGTGTTCTACTTGGTCAGAATATTCTGTACATGTAAATTAGGTTGTTTGAAGTTGTTTTCCAGGTATCATTTTGCTTACTTATTTTGTCTGTTGAGTTTAGCCTTCTGATTTTATTCTACTGACAACTGCTGTAGACTTTAACTCTATATAGAATTGAGTATTAGTCTTTTTCCATTCTAAACATTTTTGTTCACTACAGTCTGAAGCACTATTAAGTCCATATATATATTTTATAAACATACGTTGCCTGGGTATTTTGATCTTTTTATTATTATGTAATATCCTACTTGATCTCTATTAATATTTTCTGACCTAAGATATACTCTGATTTTAATGTTTTTTTTGATTAATGTTGGCATGATATATTCCTTTGGATTCTTTAGCATTATTTTATATTTATGGTGGGATATATAATAGAGCACTATTTTATTTTTAAAATAATCTGATACTTTTTCACTTTAATAAGCGTGTTCACTGTTTGCATTCAATGTAATAATTGATATTGCATCATTAAATTCATAATCTTGCTAGATGTTTCTATTTATTCCATTTACTCTTTAAACCTTTGTTCCAACTTTTCTCCTTTCTTTTGGATTTAGTGTTTTTATAATTCTGCTTCATACCCACTTTGGGCTTATTTTAAGAACCACTCAAAAGTCATCCTTAGATTTCAATATAAATCTTTGATTAATTATAATCTATCTTGAAATAATATTATAGTACTTCATATGTAATGTGATGATGTTACAAGAATATATTCTGTTTTTCCCTCATATCCTTTGTTTTAGTAATGTTATATTTTATTTTTACACATAAACACACATTATGCTGGTACTAGTTTGCTTTAGACCATTGGTTATCTCTTAGGATGATTAAAATAAGAAGATAATTTTATGTTTATGTAGCTTCTGGCCTTTGAAGCATTCTTAATTTTGACTTTCTTGTGTCTGTATGCTCCTAAAGGATTATCTGAACTTTAAAAAGATCGTCATTTATTTAAAAAATATTTTTAAATTTTTATTTGCATTTATTCAATTTAAAGCACTCTTCATTTAAACCTTCCTCATAGTGTGTATATACTAAGAACCAATAATCTCAGGGGATTTTTGGTCTGAAAAATTTCTCTCATTTATTTTTCTTTCAGGTTTTTATTTTTCTTAGTACATGTTTGCAGTACTTATTACATTCATCCTGAGGAGCTGGTACATGGACATGATAGATCTTACTTCTTTTTACGTCCCTGTTTCCTACCTTCCTGCTGTCTTCATCACTCAGCCACCTGCCATCTATCTCACTGTTGCCCATTATCTACCTTTTATTTTGCTCCTTAATTATTTAAGCTTTGAGTTTGTTATTTAATTAAAAGAAACCAAGTAATATTTGGTTTTGCATGTCTGATTTATTTCACTTAACATTATGCATCAGGGGTGCATTCATTTTTTCTACAAATGGCTCACATGTATCCTTTGAAGCAGAGTAGTAATTCAGTTGGATGTAAATGTCACATTTCCTTTATCCAGTCATCTGTTGATGAAAATGTAGATGGACATGATGGACATGTTTCAAAGACTTAGTGATTATGAGTTGTGCTGCTTTAAACATGGGTTTGCATGTATCAGTGTGTTATGATGATTTTAACTCTCTTGGGAAGATACCTAGGGAGGAATAGCTGAATGGAATTTTTATTTTTAATTATTTTCAGAGATCTCCATACTAATTTCCATAGTGGTTTTATGAGTTTACATTCCTATAAGCAGTGTAGAAGAGATTGTTTTATCTCATTTATTTAAAAAATAATTTGGCATAAAATTCTGGGTTTATAGTTCTTTTCTTTCATGATTGTAAGAGTGTCATTTCACTGTTTTACTATTTGCATAATTTTCATATGAGAAAGCAGCTATAACTCTTAACCTTGGTTCTCCATAAGTAATATTCTTTTTTTTTTTTTTTTTTTGAGACAGGTTCTCGCTATGTAGCCCAGGCTAGCCTTAAACTCAGAGCAATCCTCCTTCCTCTGTCTCCTTAGTGCTAGGATTACAGACATGAGTCACCATGCCTGGCACTGTGGTATGTGGTACTGGGAATTGTACTCCAGACCTTGTGCTTGCCAGGCGGATGCCAGAACCACTGAGCTAAATCCTGGGCCCAGTAATATTCTTTTTTACACTGGATTCTCCAGAAATTTTGTCTGTGTTTCAGCAGCATGTTTCTGGTGTGTAGATGTGTGTGTGTGTGTATGTGTACAATGTAGTAGTTATTTTTATTGATATTTTCTAAGTTTTTTGAATTTGTGGATTTAGTGAAAAAGACCCTTTAAAAAATTCTTAACCAATATTCTTTGAATATTTCTTTTACATCCTTCTCCCTGGCTCTTCGTTCTGTTATTCCAATTCTACCGCTGGACTGATGTTATGCTGTAGCTCTGGGATGATGCTCCTTTTTCTCTCTTCTCTTTTTCCCTTTTAATTTTCAGTTTGGGTTGTATCTGCTGACATCTTTTCTGAGGTTCCTGATGTTTTCTCTGGCTGTGTCTTCTGCAGAGGAGCCAAGCATGAGCACCGTTTGTGAATGTGCCTGTACTTTTCCTGCATAGAATTCTGGTTTCTTTTCATTGTTATGGTTGTAGTCTCTGTGCAGGATGTTCTATCAGTTTTTCGAGCTTCCCCCACTTTTGCACTGTAGCTTTTACCTTATGAACTATTGTTATTTTAAACTCCTTGTCCGATAGTTTCAACTCCTGTATTGTACTTGTTTGACTTTCTTGATTACTTTGTGTCTTGACTGAGTGTTTTATCCTTGCTGTACTTTTGTTTTATAATTTATGACTGAAAATAGAACATCTCACTCAGGTAAGGGGACTATGCAGTATCTCAGCCTGGAAATGGGCTAGTCTTTTTATTAACGCTGGGCCTGCTGTGTGAAGGGATTGAGTCTGAATTTGAGTTGTGTTTTGTTCTTTTCTTTTTGTTATTAACCTCAGTGCAGCACAGATTTCAAAATCTTCTGGCACCACATTGTGTTTAGGTAGAGAGTATTATCAAATTGTGAATTGATTTCATTTTCATCTCTCTTTCTCCTATGTCTCAGGGAAGATCCTGTTTTGGGGCTTTCTCCTTTTCCTTTAGGAGCCTGCTCTTTCTTACTACTTAAGTCTTGCTGGTGTGGTGTGTTTAGGCTGGAAGTTGTGTTTTCTGCTGTTCTGAAGTAGTCTTGGGCTTAGGCAGGTATTATATCCCTGCTTACATTTTAGGTTTTCTCAGTAGCCTTGACCCAGCCTAGAGGGAGGGTCTTCAGCAATCCAACCTCAAATCTTCTTCCTGCTCCTTCCCCAGAAACAGAACAGTCTGTTCTGTTCTCTTCACCCACAGTCTTTATCTACATTCTGAGGACAACAGGATTTGCTGTTCTTCCCCAAATATCTTAAAACTTTTATTCCAAAGTGGAAATATGAGAAAAACCTTCATGTAACTTTTAAAAAATTCAAATCTTTATTGGTACATTATATATATATACATCATGATCACATTCAACATTGAGAGTTTGTACCGGTATATGATACGACTTGATTCTCATATTTTCCCATTCCCTTACCTACTCTACAGCCCCCCCACCTCTATATACATAAGCATTGTTTCCTTTGTATAATTACCATCATATTATTTTTCCCCTCATTATTTACCCCTACACCCTATTTCCTTTTAAATATTTTCTATTTCACAATATCTCATTGACATTAACATTAACTCATTAACATCTTCTTTTTTCTCATATAGAGAAAAGATACAATATTTACACATCTGTGGCCTATTTATTTCATTTATCAAGATATCTGAAAGTACATCCATTTGAATATAAATGACTCAATCTTAATATTTTTAATGGCAAAGTCATACTCCATTCTACAAAACAACCACATTTTCTTTATCCAGTCTCCAGTTGATGGACATTTTGGTTGTTTCTAAGATTTTGCTATCACAAACTAAGCTGCTATAAACATTGGTGCACATATGTCACTGTGATATGAATCTTTCAATTCTTTTGTGTATATACCTAGCAGAGGAATAGTAGGGTCAAAAAGAACCTCTAATCCTAGTTTTTTTGAGAAATCTCCACAGGGGCTGTATGAGTCAACACTCACACCAACAGTGGAGAAAGGTTCCTTTTTCTTGGCACCAGTGCCTGGGGCTGAGGCCTGCCAGCCTACACTACCTAGTGCTTTTCAACCAAGGTGAGCTGACTTTTGTTTGAGTGTCTTCCGTGATATGCAGATGTAAGGTTGTTTAGGACCCATTGCAGACCCAAGAAGAACCACCCAGGAAATACTGATATCTTAAGGGTCCTAAATATTAGGAAGAAAGAGACTTGCAATAAGTATCACCAGACAACAGGGCAGGTATAAAGCCAAAAACAACAGCAATGACAAAAACGCAGAGATGAGGAAACATTCAAAGTCTCAGATGCAAAGATTCTCACCTCTAGGTAACATAGGGGGCAGGATATGGAGAAGTCTGAAGCTCAGTCACCAGGGTTCTCTGAAATGGTCACCAAAGCAGATCTAGTAAAATGGAAATCAGAACTGATCTCTAAAATGAAAACAGAGAGACTGTACATAGTAAACAATATGATTAATAAAGCTAAAGAGGAAATCAGGGAGTTGATTGAATCTGAGATAGCAAAAGAAATGGAACCTTTTAAACACCTACAAGCAGAGGTCCAGGAAATCAACAAAGAAATTGAAAGTTCATGCAATAGAATGAATACAGCAGAAGACCGAATTTCAGGCCTAGAAGACAGGATCGCAGCCAATGAACAGGAAAGGAATAACTTATGGAAAATAGCCAGGGATAATAAGAAATGAATCCAACAACTCCTAGATGATTCAAAGAATAGCATAAGACCGATTGGTGTAACTTTTTACTTTTCCTGGTAAATCATCTTCCACCTTCAGGACTGGATGATGAGATCAAGTTTTCCCACTCTGTCCTGCCCCGTTTCTCTCCGAGCTGCTCCTTGGGCTTGAGTTTCTCCAGGGGCTGCAGCTCCCATAGTTCATGGACTGTTAACAAAGATCTGAGAGCACAAGGGGGATTCTTATCAACCTGTGTCAATTGAGCCAGTGCCAGTACTTTGTCCTTTCTTCTCCAGAAAAACATCTTTCTCTTAACTTTTAGATTAACTGGTTACCTAAGAGCCTCAGCTTTTGGACAAGTTTAGGCTATTGTGTCCTTTCACAAATTATCAGTTTCATCAACGATTTGATGAAACGTTGATTTCATCAACAATTTCATCGTTCTTTCAAGAAAGACACTTTTCTTTCCAACTTTCTACTTAAGTGTAAGCTGAAATTTAGAGTTTATATACTTACTCTTCCACCCTGCAATAGAATTGGGCATTCTAGTTAAATGAGTAGCCTCTTTGGACTGGGATATAAATGAATAAATAAGTTATGAGTATTTTTTAAAAGAGTTCTGTAATGTGCAGTTCATCTTATACTAACATTTGTGGAGATTTGCAGATATGTATATGTTAACTGTTGAGGCAAGTTTTCCAGAAGCGATTAGATTAGGTTCTCACTGTAAGGGACCCAGAACTGCAAACTGCAAGGACGAGTCAGAGTTTAATATGTGATAAAATCGTAATTACCCCAGGCAGGGGAACAGCATGAGAGCTGCTATATGGACAAGGCTGATGTTCCTAAGGTGGCTCACAGGGCTAGAGCTCAGGCTGTCATACAAAGGTCTTTATTTTCTTTGTTAGGAGTTTAGCATTTTCTTTGTTAGGAGTTTACATGCATATGGTGACACATGCATGCCATCTCAGTGTTCAGAAAGCCGAGGCAGGAGGATTATCTCAAGTTGAAGGTCATGCTGGGTTACATAGTGAGTTTAAAGCCAGCCTGAATTCCATAGCAAGATCCTGTCTCAAAACACCAAAGAAAAAAAGAGGGGGGGGTTATGATTAGCTTTAGTCATGTAAATAGTTGGGAATCACAAAAAAAGATCTTAAAGATGACACTAAAAAATTCTGTTTTAGAAGAGTAACTTTAACATCAGCTTGGAGATAAACTCCAAGCAAGACTATCTATCAGGGAGCTGTTATATATCTTATCACTTACCTCACAAGTGTGGGGTTATAAGTTCGATCCCTGGTATCAAAGTTAACAAGAAAACTTGAGTCATATATAATATAATATGAACACACAGAGAGAAACACCTGTCATTATTTCATCATGGCTCTGCAAAACACTCACATCATATAGTATCTGACAGGGGTCTGGTGTGTGGGGAACTTGACCTTGTTAAAAGCTGGTTGAGGTAGAGGACAGGTTCCCCTCGTAGCCTCCTTGAGACCAGAAGGGCTGTTCGTCCTTAGTAAAGGTTGGGGCAGAAGTGTTGTCTCCTCCTGTGGTTCCCACTGACTGTGCAGTGGGGGTGGCTTCATCTCCAGTCTCTGCAAAGTCACCGCTGGAGCAGAGGGGGACACTGCTGCTTCTCGCTGAGGGGGAAGCCAGGCCCCATCTCACCTCTACTGACACTGTCGGGCAGGGAGTGACTGCTGCTGGCCATCAGAATAGAGTTCTGCTTCCCAACTTGCCCCCGTTTGGAGGCTCTGGGAAGGGCACTAGGCAGTAGCGTTATCAGCTGATGAGGGTGAAGTCTGGCTCCCTTTGTGGCTTCTGTTGTCATGGGTGAGAAGGACACAGCTCTCTGTGCCTTTTGGCTGGGAGAGAAATGTTCTGTCTAAAAATGTTCTGCTTGGCCGGCCTGTTCCTTGCCCGGTCCTTTCTTAAGGCTGCTTTTGTCTGTGCCCACTAGCATTTTGGAATTGCTAACTTCTTTAATTTCAAGTCTGGGCTAAGTGAGGTAGAAGAATTGAGGGAATTTAGCATTGTGTTTGTCTCTACCCAGAGGTCCTAGCTGTTCTACCTTCTTCTGGGAATGTCTCAGTCTTCTTACCTTTGTCTTATATAAAGTGCAGTTTTTGGCTCTACTGTCTCAGAAGGAGGAAGAGGAAAAAATATGAAATGCAAGTCTTTAAATTAATTCTTAGCAATATGATGCTTTTTGGCCCCATTCCTTTCCTTCCATTTCCCAGGTCTGGTGTGTGGAAACTTCACCTTAGACAAGAGCATCAGAAGATGTTAATGGTGGCCCACCTGTGGAGGTGGACAGGGGGTCTATCTTGATCAGATGTGCATTGAGTGCCTCCCCTGGGGTACTGATGCGGGTACAGGAGATAAGTCCTAGGCCTGTTTCTTTGTCTCGGATGTGGCTTTTTTTAGTTCGTTCTAGAGGATGCAAAAACGTTCCTGATGCCCCGCCTTTGTGGTGGTAGTGGGAACGGGATTGCTGCATAGGCTTTGAAGGAGACAGTCTCATCGGCCCAATTCACTCACAACTTGTAGATGGAGGAGCACTGCTAAGTGGCTCCTGAGGAACTCCCATCTCTCTCTCTCTCCTGGATGTGAAATAGCTCCCCAGTGTACTCCAACACACTTATAGCCATCGGGCAAACCATCTTGTTCTTCTCTTTCTTCAAAATATTCAGGTACCCCAAGAGCCCTGTGAGAATTGGCCCTGTGGAGGGACTCAGAGCTGGATGGATATTAACACATATGTGGGATTTTAAAAAAATATTCAAAAATTTCACCTGTGCTCCCAGTCTCAAAGAATCCTCAAGTACTCATTTTGTTCTTTTATACCAAGGAGTACTGTAAGGGCTGCTTTTCATTCTACTAAAGGGAGGTGTTTGGAGATACACGAGGAAAAGGCATCATTTTAATCGGTGATTTATGTGCCCTTTTTAAAAGGCCTTGTCAAGCCTGCCTCTCCCCGTTTAATTTTGAATTCCTTTCATAACGTTGCGTCTTGGTTTTATGTTCCTTAATGTGCCATATTTTTCTCCACAATAGATTTTAAGCTAAATTGGCCCAAAACAAGAGGGATGCTGAATGCTTTTTGTAACCATGGAAACATTTCTAGGCACTTACTGTGGACCTGGTTGCCAATAGTAATGTAACAGAGAAAATAGATACACTTCACTTAGCAGTTGCTGATGATTAAGAGGCAGAGAGATACTTACAGTGCCATCCCCAGACTGGCTTTTTGGTTTGGAGACCCAAATCCAAAGCATAAATTTCTCAGTTGAGAAGCAGCTATGACACTTTTGATATGTTATAGGAAGGAATTTAATATGCATTTAAAAATCATCTTTATTTTCAGTTTTTTATGTCAGGTTTTTTTTTTTTTTTGAGGCTGTCTTTTAACCACATAGATTTGTTTCCAAGAAACATGCTCACCATTTCCTGAAATAGCCTGCTAATGGAATTGACGTGTCACAGGTACGTTGGCATATGGGTCTTTAGAATCAATTTTTAGCTAGGTGAATGTTTCAGTTGCTTTTTCGTAGCTGGAACGAAATACTTCACACCTGCAAGATAAAGAAAATGAGGTTTATTTTGGCTCCCATGGTTGGCTGGTTTCAAATTGGGGTGCATAGCAGGGGAGAAAGAGCTGTTAGCATGGTAGGTAGGAAGCAGCGAGGGTTCACAGAAGGTGGACACAGATGTATCCCCTGGCCACACCCGCCCTGACTTGCCGCTTCCCATTGGGCTTTGCTTCTCACCACAGACTCATCAGTGGGCTAACCCAGCGGGAAGAATCACACACCCATGATCCATGCACCCTCCGCCCCCCAAGGCCCCACTGAAGAGCCAACAAAGCTTTGGGGAGACCTCTAGATATGTCACAACTATGGAAAATATTGTTTAAAAATCAATTTTGAAATCAGGGTAATATAATTTTAACCTGATTTTTCATACAGGTTACTCTGTGAGGCCACAGGGAAGGGAACATCCTAATATTCTTACCTGCTTGTTGATATCAAACCCTTGTGGGCTGAAAGTGTTTTGTTTCTCAACATTGTTGGGATTGCTGGTGGCAGTTCAGACTAAACATGTCTGACTTAGTCACTCTCCTCTGTGGTGAGACGCAATACCCAGCATTTGAAACTTAAAGGCAGAAAGGTTTGCTTTGGCTCATGGTGTGCAGGGGTTTCAGTGAGTCTGGACTGGAGAGCACAGGGGTTTGGCAGAGGGGAGCTGCCTAGCATGGCAGACAGGAAGCCAGGCGAATGGCAAGGGGAGACATCAAGGGAGATATAAACGTCTAGGTCAAGCCCACAGTGACCTACCTCTTCATCCAGACCCTGCTTCCTCACAGCAAGTCAGCTCTCAGTCCCATAACTATCACTTTTCAAAAGTCCCACCTGTGAGTACATCTGGCTTTGGGGAACAATTTAGAGCAAAACCTGACAGATTAGATGATACATTCCAGCCATTTCATAAGCCCTGCAGGTTTCCCTTCTTCTCTACAGGATGTGCTACTACCACACATGCAATGTTGCATCTTGCTTGTCTTTCCTCTGGATCTTTGCTTTTCCGTTGTACAAGTGCTTTCTTAAAAATCAAGCCTTGAGAAATGTGAATTAAAACAACAATGAGATTCTGCCTCACTCCATAGAGAATGACCATCACCAAGAGCAAAATAATAACAAATGCTGGCAAGACTGCAGGGCAGAAGGAACCCCTCTACATTATTGGTGTGAATGTAAACGTGTGTGAACACTATGAAAATCAGACTGGAGATTCCTCAAAAAATAAAGCTAAAAATTCCCTTTGACTCAGTTTGCCGTAGCAACATGGATAAACCTTGAGTTCATAGTATTAAGTGAAATAAATTAAACACAGAAGCTTAAGTATCACGTGCTTTCTCTTGTATGAGAAGCCCAAAATATAAATAAATTAAGGAGCAAATTAAGGATAAGTAATAATGTGGCGTGGAACAGGCGGTCTCTGAGGAGGCGGGCTCTGCAGCAGCCTCCTGCCCCTCCCCTGGGAATCTCCAGGTCGTCCATCTTCACTCTGGCCAATGGGGATGGGAGGTCAGGCTGGTGCAATCACAGGTCCTGGTGGAGAATGAGAAAGTCAGGCTCCAGGCACAAGGGAAAGTCGGAAGTGAAAGTAATTTTAAGCAGAGTTTATTTATAAGGTTGGGAATGTCAGGAATGTGCTATAAGGCAGGGGACTTCCACCAGATTTCCCGTGGGTCAGGAGACCACTACACTCCTATTTTTAAGGGTGAGCTGCTTTCTAAAAATAACTCTTTCAGTACCTGGTGGAATCTTGGCCAATCAGGGTCTTAGACTTTATTTCTGGGTTGAGGAAAAAGTCATGGGCTAAAGGGACACATAGTGAGTATGTGTAATAATTTTGCAAGAGCTAGCTTCCTCAGGTACATAGTGTAAAAAAGCTTGTGGTAAATACACAATGCCCAGCCATCCAGGCCATGTCCTACATCTTCCCCACCTGCTCTCCCCTCCAGCTGTCCCTGCAACAGGAACCAGGGAGATACATTGTTTTTTTCCCAAAAGAAAGGGGACCAAGATATGAAGGGGAGAGGAAGGAGATGAGAAAGGAGAGAAAGGAGATGAAAAATATGTGTGCACCTGCTAACTGCCCATGGTGAATGCGATCATTATGTACTTCGAATATGTACTCATAACGACTGACAGTAAATTTGTAGCAAATATTTTTTATCTACTTGTTTATAACCTAAGTGCATATAAACTTGGCGCACCTAGCAACCATCTCACTTTGCGTGGGTATTAAGAATGGAATCAATCCAGATGGAAAGAGAGATAAGACACTGGACACAGCGGGGTAGGGGGGAACTAGGTCCCGAAGATAAGATCTAAACTCTGGGTGAAACTCCCAGGGAACCAGACTTGCCTCTAGGCTTGACAGTAACTTAAGCATACTCTTCTTTTTTTGTCTTTGCTTATAAGAGACTGAGAAATTACTAATATAATTTGAGTTTCATTCTGTTGTACAAATGGTATGCTTCCTGAGTGTGTTAGTTGTTTTTTCTCTCATCGCTGAGACAAAATACCTGACACCCAAAGTTAAAAGAGGAGGCCTTTATTTGGCTCACAGTTTCTAGAAGTTTCAGTATGACTGACTGACTCTCATGCTCAAGGGGCAGACGTGTGTTGAAGAGGACAGACAATGCAGTGTGCACAAGGCAGCAAAAGTGACGGGGCCTTCACTGCGTCTTTCTGCCTTTTAGGCTCCATCGAGGGTGGTACCAGACCAGTCTCTCAGGGTAGTGGTTTAGTAATCAGGCACCCTGAACCCCAGCATCACAAGTCCCAGATTTAACTTCCTCTGTAAGAGATAGTCCCACCTCATCCACATGAGGCTTTGGAGGACCTAAACACAAGGTAGCAAGCTTATAAAGGGAGGTTTATTTTGGATGCAATGGTTTTTGAGGTCTCAAAGCATAATCAGTTGATCCTATTGCTTTGGAGTGTGTATCAAGGAAGTAAGTGTTCACCTTGTGGCTGCGATGTAGAAAGGAGGAAGAGGAAGGGTCTGGGGCTAACATCCCCTCCAATAACAGCCACACTGACCTATGACCTCACACCAAGCCCCACTCTTAACGGTTCCACCATCTGCCAGCAGTGCCAATGTCTGCACAGAGTTTTAACCTCTAGGCTTTGGGGGACCTTCCGGATTTAAACTATGGCAATTCATGAATTATCATTAGCCTCCTCTTGTAAACCTAGATTTTAATCTGGAGTACCATAGAAGAATTTCAAGAAGTTCATGAACACATGACATCTCATTATATCTCCAATAGGTATCTTTCTGAATAAATGGGTTCCTAACTTTTATTACATTTAAAAGGGACCTGTAAACACTAAAATTTTATGTCACTGTCCCACATTTTTAGTCATTCATTCGTTATTTAAACTTGCTATGGAAAATATAGATAAGTTCTAATAGGTTCTTTGAATGTCTCAAATATACTATTAATTATAACTCTCTTGGCTACAGGGAAATGGAACCAATTTGAATTATTTCAAGAAAAAGCAGGAAAGAGATATATAATTTATTTAAAGTACCTCCACCAAGGAAGAAATGACCTAATTTAAGAAAGGGAGTTGAAATAGGACTTCCTTTTCATATACCACATATAAATAAACTCTAATAGATATTCTCCATGACATACTTATATTACAGAATTGCTAATAGTAGTAAAAATTGGGAAATAAATGCAATTTTCATTAATACAGGAATAAATAGGACAGTAATATAGTTCATTATTCCATAGCAGTTGATATTTACCAAATGTACGCATATCAACATAGCATAACATTTAGTGGAAAAGATAAAAAAGTTAAGATAGTAAGTTCAATAATATATTGTTTGTATGAAGCTTTAAAATATTCAGGACTTTGTTATGTGTAGCTTATAGATAAAAAAGAGGAAAAACAGGCAAAAATATAAGAGCACACTGGAAATCATAATGCCTAAATATAGATTTGATTTACTCCCCATAAGAAAGAGAGCAAAGAAGTCTTCTTAGGGTACTTCATAATATATGTCCTAGATGACATATTTAAAATACATCTGAATTAATATGGCTAAAGTATTATGGCCTAGAAAAGTTTAGCAGCAGATCTGTGACTGTGGCATTACTCTATATTTCATGTGTTTTTGAAATATTTCATAGCTTAAAAGCTAAGAAATTTTAAAGGGCCTTCAAAACTCCTTTAACAATCACCCAACCCTCCACTCAGCAGAACGAACAGGGCAGAGAGAAGAGGACCATAAATCTCATTTTGAAAAATTTCTCTTTGTAACATTACTTTTTAAAAGCAAGACTATCTTTTCTAAGGGCTGGATTTAAAGGGATACTAAGACAGAAGGAGAGGAAATTTATCAAAGAAAGAGTAAGGAAGAAAGAAAAGAAAGAGGATTATGAGAGAACATATTATATCCTCAGGGAACTTTAAGAATAAATAAAAGAACCACAAATACGCAGGTCAAAACCTCCTTCAGGAAGAAGAAATAAGACAAATGAGAAAAGATGTTAAGGTTGTGACTCCTGCCTGGCTCAAGGTTTCCTGCCTTTAGGCTGAATAATTGAAGAGATGCTCCTTGCTGTGTTATTTTCTCAAGGGCAAGAGAAATATCTGAGCTTTTAAAAATTGTTATGTACCAATAAAGATTTCAATTAAATTAAAAGAAAAAAATCGTCATCAAGTGATTCCTTTGCTAAAGAAAAATTTCTAATTCCTTGATCATTGTTAAAATGGGAGGTAAGCTTATTTGGAGGTACACATGTTGCTAGCTCCTCTAATCCATTCCTCAACGGTGGCAAAAATGGGAAAATAGAAAAAGGACTTCATTTCTCACTTCAAACCTATATTTTAAAATGTTCCAGCATTCTCTCATAATAACATAAAAAATCCAGGTACACATTAAATTCGTACTGTGATCCCTTGCATAAATTATATCTTCTAGTTAATGCTCACATAAAATCACCTCATATTATTGAAATTCCTCTAGAAATACACAAAGGTACAAAATAAATGACAAGAGCAATAACAATGTCCTTGCCTTCAATCACAGGGACCTGAAAATTACATGTCAGCTCTCTCCATATTCATTGACGCCTAACTTTTCTAAAGCATGCACATGGAAATGTTAGTGAAATTAGTTGCCTAATACTTTGAGGACTCAAAATCCCAAACCAGCAGAATATGAAATCTTTCCCTTGAACAATTCTCAATAACCAAGAAACTTGATCTGTTTCTATCCACCAAAGAATTAGAGACATCATATTATACTGGTCTATGCGTACCCATGTTTACAGTAGCATGATTCATGATAGCTAGATTTTGGAAGCAGCCTGTGTGCCCATGAAGAGAAGCATGCATAAAGAAAAAGGAATATTTATACACAATAGAGTACTACTCTCCTATAAGAAATTTGAGTGATTTGTAGGAAAACGGAGACCATAATGTAAAGTAAAATAAAATTTGACACATACATTCACATGTCATGTGAATAGACCGTCCAAGATTAAAGATTCCTAGAAGAGGAATAGCTGAGATAGATGGTATCTCAGTATTATTTCAATTTGCATTTCTCCAATGGTCAGAGATGTAGGACAACTTTTCATTTATGTAGTGGCCATTTATACTTACTTTTCTTCTGAGAAGTGTCTATTCATTTCGGCTGCCATTTTCTCAGCGGTGAGAGATATGGGCCTAGATTCAGTCTTCCCCCTGTCAGTGGCCAGTTTTCCCAGCACCGTTTGTTACAGAGACTGTTTCTTCCAGTGCATGGCTTGGCCCTCTTGTCCAAGATGAGCTTGCTGAGTGTGCCTGGCATTCTTTCTCAATCCTATTTTCTGCTGCATTAACCCATCCACATGCTCATTTCTGTGCCAGTACCATGCTGCCTTTATCACTGTAGCTTTGCAATGTAATATGAAATTTGGAATTGAGATGCCTTGTGCTTTGCTCTTGTTGCCCAGGATTTGCTGTCTAGTTGCATCTTCTTTGAGCTCACTGAGTACTTTATTAATGTCTTTTTAAAAAAACTCCTATTTTATCTTTTTAAATAATTTAGCTGGTTGTGTTTTGATTTCTTCTTCATCAGTGCTACATGGATCAGCTTTGGGGGAGCTGGTGGTTTTGGAAACTCTTGTCGCCTTGTTTCCTCATGTTTCTACTCTCTCTGTCTCGATCTCTGTGTATTTAAATTTGCAGACTGATCATATTAGAAAGGCTTGGTTGGTAGTAAGGAGATCTCTTTAATTACCAACTGCTTTTCCCTGTTGGCTGTGCCTATCTGTAAGTCTTTGCCTTTGTCCCAAGAGCCAGTGACCTCTGTTAATTTGCAAGAGGAGGATGCGGTATAACTGGCCCAGCATGACATCTGGGAATGGACGATAGTATTGCTAATGACACAGCAACATACATACAAGATATTCACATACAGAGAAAACAAATTAACATGTTTCTACCAACTTGAATTACCAGTGATACATGCTAGGTGGGACAGCCATGCATGTGAAGACCCATCATGAACATGTTAATGGTAACAACTATATCACCTTGGCAGTAGCAACTAAATCACTAAAAATAATACAACTGAAGACAAATTGGATGTTGACATTTGATAAGAACTAATAATGAACCACTTTTAACCACAGAAAAGAGATCTGTTGTTATAAACCCTGACACACAATAAATATCTACTAAGTGCAAGAACTATTTCTCCATTAACAATTGAAAAGAATTTGACAGCAATGGTTAACTCTTTAGTAAAACTTAATGGCTATATTAGTAAAGATAAAGGAAGTGATGAACAGGAGAATGGAAGAAATAAAATTTGAATAATAAGAGAAAGAAAGATGAGACAGAGAGGCAAGAAAAATGAGGGAAAAAAATCCTATTAAGAAGTAAAAGGAAGTTAGTAGAATTAGACTGAAGTAACAGAAAACAACAAACATGATAAAGAAGACAAAAAGGACCAAAATGAAGAAAAAAAAGAAGCAAAAGGGAAGAAATTAAAAGCAAAAAGGAAAAATAAAAATTTCACTAAACCCAATGGACCAAATACAAACTAACACACAAAAAATCCAGAAAAATTCCTGTGTTTTTGAATGAGTGATTTCTTTCATTTTTGGGTCTCCAGTCTTAGAACTGAGCAGGTAAGGGAGAGGGAAAGTGAATTACTATGAAGACCTTTGTGCTCCACACGTGTGTGTGTGTGTGTGTGTGTGTGTGTGTGTGTGTGTGTGTGTTATGTGTGTGTGAATGCAGAATGTCTTCACGCTGGGCATAGTCAGTGGTGTCTGCCTTACAGCTCTAGTCACTCTGGCAACTCCCACTTTCCACACTCTCGGTGGACCTGACCTCACCGTTTTCTCCACCTGGCTGTAGAGTGTGGCTTTGTGAGGTTCACTGGCTCCAGAGGCCTCTCTCTGTATGCCCCAGCATGTGGCAGCTGTCCCAGCTGAGCTCCGTCCTTACTCACTTTGGTCAGTGGGGAGTATGCAAACACACCACTGAGCTCTGTGCTGATGTAGGTGGTGGGGTGGAAAGCATCCAGCTGAGTGCTAGACCACATGCCAACACTTTTCAACCTAGCCTCCTGTGGAAGCCACACATGCTGGCTCTAGCTTCTCACCATGGAGGACGAGGCCTTGTGTTTCTCCTGGCCTGAGCTTAAACTTCTCTGCTCTGTCATACACCCAGCTGTGCCCCTTGCAGCTGTCTCCTGTGGCTGTGTTCTGCCCAGTCACTGAGGCACAGCACCTCCAGAAACCCTGTGGTATTCTGAAGTGCTTAGTCTCAAATAATTAACCCTCCCACAGCTCCTAATGAAACCCTCTCAAGTATGGCGAGGCCTGCACTGGACTCCTTGCCCGACTTGTGGAAGCAGTCACCTCAGAGGAAAGCTCCACACTAGTGTTTAGTTCATGATGCTATAGGCCTCTCCTGGGGCCAGTGCTGCTTGCCAATCTGCCATCTCCCTGGAGCCACCGTCCTGCTCAGGGCTCACTGTGCATCGGCAGTCAGGTCCCTCCCAGGAACCAGGCTGAGCCTCGCAGGCTGCGCTGTTTCTTCTGCCTCTAGCTTCTGTGCAGTTTCTAGCCTTCCTGCTACCTCCCTCCTGACTCCCAGAGGTCTGTCTGTCACTCTCTCTGCAGCAATGTGTTGTCTTCCACTTGTTTCAACTCTGTGTCCCTGAGAGGCTGCTGGACTATGCTCTGTGTCTTTGTCTCCTCTCCAGAGTCTTTTAAAATATTGTGGAATTTGTACTGGATGGCTCGATTCACTTGCTTTGACTTGAATTGTGTGGCAAACATTAGCAATCATGGAAGTCAGGAAGAGGAGATTCTGTGACTGGGCAGGCTGAAATCCCATGGACTGGGAGGCAGCTTGAGATTTACTCAAGAATAGGAAAAAGGTGCTGTTACAGAGGAAAGCAAGATTTCAAGAAGCTGGAGAAGAGATGTTGGGGGGGGCAGAAAAAGCGGTGTCTTGAAGGGGTTTGTGCTACTCATGGATATGTTTATAGCTTTTCTGCTGTGCCCTGATTGCAATTTCTTTCCTTCTTTCTCTCTTTCTTTCCTTCCCTCTTTCTCTCTTTCTTTCTCACTTTCTCTCTCTCTTTCTTTCTTTTTTATTTTAAGACAGGGTCTTGCTTTGTAGTTCAGGCTGGTCCTGAACTCAACCTCAAACTCAGCAATCCTGCTTCTGCCTCCCGAGTGCTGGGATTACAGACATGAGCCACCATGGCTGGCACTGTAGTATGTGGTACTGATTGCTGGCTGGCATGCCTGGCATTGTTATATGTGGTTATCAGGGATCGAATCTGGGCCTTTATGCTTGCAAAATAGGCGCAGGAACCACTGAGATAAATCCCTGGCCCTAAGCTTACATTTCCTGAGTCATCACACGTGCCATATGTCACTGCAGGTGCCGTCTGCTGTGAGTGCTTATGGGAGCAAGGCTGATGAGAGTCAGGTGAAGCAGAGCTTTGTTTGACATCGTGCGTCTTCTGTCACCACTGATTTAGATCACAGCTTCTCTTCTGGATGTTAGAAAATATTCCTAACTTGGCATTGGAGAATCTCATGGAGACTGAGTGCTCTAACTGCAACCCCGAACTCATTTATCACTGAGTGTCAACACTGCAGCTGACCACCGATATGTGAGCTGTCATGAGACCTGGCTAATGAGTCGTGAGTCCTGACGCCATCGCCTGGTGCTGCTCTGCCTTGCTGAGCATGGCGTGGCCCCCATGTGCACCGTGATCTGATGCTTTGCTGCCCAGGTAACACAGGAGTGTTGGCTTATGCGTTGACAGAGAGGGCTCTGGGTGCTTACTCCCCTAACCCATCTTTTCAGCTGATGCAACTGGATGGGATGTGTATTCGATAGCTATCCCTACATAATATATTATGACAAACTTGGTGGCTTAAAACAACACACAGCTCCTTCCCAGTGTCTGTGGGGCCAGGAGTCTGGACATGTGTTAGTCAAGACTTTTGTTCAGGTCTCGCAAGGCTGTAATTAAAGTACAATTGGGATGCATTCTTATATGGAAGTTTGACTGTGGAAAAATTCACTTCCCAGCTGTCTGAAGTTGTTGGAAGGATGATGTTCTTGCAAATGCAGGACTGAGGGCTCCAGCTTTCCTGCTGGCTGGGGTTTAGAGGTGACTTTCAGCCCCTGAGGCCCTGGGGGTACCCAGAGGCTGTCCACACTTCCTTCTGCGGGATGGCTGCATATTTCATCAAGCTGCAGTCTGATAGCCATGGGAAGCTTGCACTTGGCTACACAGTTTGGGAACTGACATTTTATCACCTTTCCCATAACCTACCACTTAAGAGGCAAATCGCAAATCCCATCAACACCGAAGGAGAGTAACACACAGAAGTGAGGGCCCCGAGAATGGGGTTTCGTGGGCCCGCCTACAACGGGATCTGAGATTGACCATTTAAACAAGTAGGGAAAAGTCACAGAGACTGACAGCTGTCCACATTTCTTTGTACAAGTGATTTGCTTTTATATCTTCGTACTTTATTTTGGCTTTCCACAAATGGTACAGTTAGGCATTGTTCTTAGGAAGATTTTGGTTAGAGAAGCTAAGTCCAGGAACTCAAACTGATTTTGAAATTACAGAGTATGGAGGGAAGCCAGCCTCATAGGGAAATTCATTGCTGGAATGTGCTTGCTCATGGAAAGTCCCCTGGAAGATGAGAGGCCTCGCCAAGGGACCTTATAATTTAGTGGAGCACTTGAGATAAAGACCTCCTCAGCTGCCAATATCAGCAATAAAAATATGATAGTGATGGATATTCACTAATCTGTCCCCTTAAGTATATGCTACCTATTTTATACACATTCTATTCTTTAATCAGAATCATGATTTCTGAAGTATGTCCATTTCCCTAGATGGTAAAGAATCGAGGATTCCACAGCATGTATTTCTGACTCAAAACAAGGAGGCGATTTCCTCATGGGAGCCACCGTCCTCAAACGCCTCGAGGCTTCCTCTGTCAGCCTTTGGTACAGGAAGACCAGCTCATTGGCAGCTGCTGCCAGAGAAGGGATTCCTTGGCCCTGTGGTTTCTGATAGCGAACTGAGTGTTTAATTTATGAATTTATAGGAAGACGAGCTGCATTTGGCTTCTCTGTTTTCCTGACTCTCTTTCTTGACCCTTCACTCATTGTCCCCTGTCTTCTCCTTTTTTCACACCAGTGAACGAGCCCTCTGTGGGACTGCAGTGACTTCCTGAATCACTTAGCTGTAGAAACAGCCGCTATCATTTTACTTGAGTTCGGCAGTAAAGAGTGTCGAATTATCATCCCTGAAATGTGGGTTCTGGAATCCATTTGTTTCCGGATTTCTGTGTACCACATCTTCTCACTCATCCTCTTCTGTTTTTGGAATATTTACTTCTGTCTTATGCACTCTTCCAAGACTCCACTACTGATCTCCACCTCCCACCTGGTTCTCTCTGTGCGTTCTGGACTCACTGACCCTGTTGCCTCCCCTGGAAGGCACCATGTACCTGGCATTCAACATGTTTAAAGAAGAACCAGCTATCTTGCTTTCTTGTGCAGTTATGGAAACCCACTCATCAAATAAGGTAGTTCGTATCTCTCATAGGTCCCTATACTATCTTTATTTTGATCATTGTACACCAAATCCTAATGATTCTGCCTGTGCCGCTTATCTTGTAAAAAGCAACTTTTCTATATACAGTACCTTAACCCAGACGTACATCCTCTTCTGCTTGGGCCATTTCAGTGTGTTCTGAGTGGTCTCTCTGGATTTATGTTGTTTGCATCTTGTATCTACTCTCCAAGTTCCTTTTGGATTTCTACCTTAAACTCTGCATTAGGTGTCATATTTTCCTATTTAACAAGCCTGTTCCTATGACTTTCTTTTTAAAAACACATACCTCTAATGATTTGGGCTCATTTTCTTTCATTATCCTAAAACACTAACCATATTTCATTTCTACAACTGCTATTTCCCTTTCCCAGTTCTTGGCCCAAACCATGATGCCGTAAAGAGTGTGAGGCGAAGGCGGACACCCCTGTCATCCTGACTCATCCTAACAGCACCTTTCTGGGGAGCTGCCCGTTTCCTCTCTCCAGCCCCGGGCACACCCCGTGTTTCTCCCTCCTGGCCATTTCCTGGTGAGTAGCTACTTCCTCTTGAGGGTCATAGCAACAGTTCTCAAAGGTTATAGCAACATTCTATACTTCTCAAGAATATAGATTTTTATATTATGCTTAAATTTTTAAAAAATAAATGTACCCATCTAACCCTGCAGAGTCTTTCAGAGCAGCCGTGTGCATGTTTCTTTCGTTAAATCTTTACATTCTGATTATTAGCATTAGTTTCAAAGATGAAAAAAATATGAATAACTTAATGAGCAAAACTCAGTCATAGCTGTTACCACCTGATCTTGTGATGTTTGGGAGAATGATCAGCGTGTAAACACCTATAAACAGTTACAGACAACAGTGCCTGGAAGAGCAGAGTCATGACATGCTCTGAGGCTCTTAGCAGTTTTGGCGCTCTGTGTCTGTCTTGGGAAACGAAGAGTTGGCCTGACTTCGTCTACCAAGCATGAAGGAACCCGGAAAAGTGCTCAGATCTCGAGTGTGCCTGTCCCTCTGCTCCCCACGATGGTCTGTTGAAACTTGATCACTGAGGTGATGGTGTTAGGAGGCAGGGCCTTTCAGGGGTGAAGAGCGTAATGAACTGGATTAGTGCCTACTGTAGCTCCTTTACTACCTCTACCAAGTAAAAATGGAGCCAGAAGTCTACATCTAGGAACCACAGAGTTGGCAGGTGACAAACTTGCTTATGCCTTGACCCTGGACTTCACAGCTTCCAGAACTGTGAGAAATGTTTCTGTTGTTTATAAGCCACTTGTCTCAGGTATTTGATTATAGGAACCTAAATGGACTAAATGAATTGTGAACATTCTTGTGTGAATTTCATTTGGATGGTGTGTTGTTTCTCTGAACTGTAGGGCAGGACACATGAGTCCTACCTTTGGGATTGAGTCCCGGAGCTCCAGAGATGCAGGAGTGCCACTTCCTGCACCGTGGCAGTGAAGGTCTCGGGCAGCTAATGGTGGTGCCATCACTGCGATGCCTCCTGTTCAGCCTTCGGATGTGCTCTGGCAAAGTCTCTTGAACATGGATAAAGAATCAAGAGCACAGTGGTCCCTCTTTGACACGCTAGCAGTGAAAATGGACTGGTGATACTTCAGTACCAGTGGAACAGTCTGAGTCACTCTTCAAGAGGTGTCTCATCTAAGCAGGTTCCTTTTAGCTAAAATAGGAGTTCATGTATGCCAAAGAGGGATGTTCCTTAAGGAAGAGCGCAGGAAAACAATCTGCGTTCTTCATCATCAATTTGAGTCTTTGAAATATTCAATCACAATTTTGCTTTTAATTTCTGTCAAGCTGCAAGTGTATGGCCCCTCATGATATTTCTCAAACTGCCATGATTTTAGCAACATTGACTTTATGTTCCTATTTCTGGTGTACATCCTGGAGTTCCCCTCCTATGCTACCACTCCTTGGAAGAAGGTGCCGACATTCATCATCCCTGCGTCATGTCCTATGTGTTTAGCACTGTGATTCCCACATATCCTGTTCACCAGCATGGCCACAAATGAAGTTAGCATGATGGATAAGGTTTGCTGAGCTTACGGCATGGCTTTGTCAGGTCACGCAGACCATTTGTGGGAAATATGAAAACGAATCTCAGGGGCATGCTCCTTGGGCTTTCCTTGTATCTGGGAATTTCTTAATTGTAGAAATTTAATTTTTTAATTTTAATCTTTTTTGTGGTTCCAGGCTTAAACTTGAACCTTTGCGCTTGCACAGGTAGATGTGGTACAGCTAAATCCCAAGCACAATTGTGGTGATTTTAGAACAGAAAACTTGGGCTGGGGATGTGGCTCTGCCTAGCAAGTGCAAAGTCCTGAGTTTGATCCCATCCCCCACAAAAAATTGTAGAAATGATATTCATCAAATAATACAAATTATTATTTTACTAATAATTTTTTAGAGACCCAAAGTTTCACTGCTGATGTAGAATATACTTTTTCTTGCTTCACTGGGCATTTCACTCAGCATCCTCTGCTTGGTCTTTTCTCTTTTTTCCAGTACTGGGGATCAAACTTACAATCTTACACTTGCCAGGAAGGTGCAGCAGCACTGAGCTAAACCCCAGACCTCCTCTGCTTGGTCTTCAACAGCTCCTTTACCTCCAAATGAGTATTGGCCTTTCCCATTAGACTTATCCAAAAGACCTGGAATCTTACCAGGTGTACAGGTGCACCCCTGCAATCCCAGCACTTGGGAGGCTGGGCCAGGAGGATTGTCATGAATTCAAGGCCATCCTTGGTCACATAGAAAGTTCAAGCCCAGCCTGAATTGCACAGCGAGACCTTGTCTTTGAAAAAAAAAGGTTCAATTCTAACCTCAGCTATATATTAACCTGTTCACCGAAATCACCTAAGTTAGAGTCCTGTCTTTCTGCAGAGACGGGAATTATGAATGTGAGATTCTCTGCAAAACCAAGCACAGAGTTGGGATGCAACAAATTTACTTTCCATTTTCAAGTACTGGTATTGTTTTTCTCTGTCTCTCTGGTCATGAAGATTGGCCTGGAACTGGAGGGGATGCTTCCTGGTGCTCCCGTCTCGTGATACAGTTACAGTGTCTTCTGCTAACTGGGTGTGAGTCTAAGTCCTGGGCAGTGTGTGTTCTTTCTAGGGCAAGTGGCCCCATTGGATGGACCAGAACCTTTATTTTTCAAGGGTTTCTATGAAGAGGGTCCTTGCTCGGTGCATTATTAAATATTGACAGTCCGATACCCAGTTCTGCATGGTGGCCCGACCGGGATCTCAGTAAAGGACATCACTGCTCTTTTGAGCCTTGAAAATCTACATAGTGGGAATTAGTAAAAGGAATGAATTTCAATAAAGGTCCCTCCCCCCACCAGAGATAATTATTAACAAAGGCGGTTCATGTATCTGGTTTCCTTTGTCAATCACATTCAATGATTCTTGAAGAACTTCCCTGGTGCTCTCAGTGAGTTCTCTTTATTTTGTGATTCCTGGCTTCTGTGACTTGAAAAAAACACTACTGATTCTTTAAAACCACCAATCATCTCATTTTCTTGAAGCAGTTTTCCCTCTTCCCAGTAGACAGGCCAACCTTGCCTCGTGAAAGTTTGCTACAGTCCTTCCAGGTCTCTCTTCCTTTTCTTTCCCTGCCTCCTTATTTCTTTGTTAGGAGAGAGCAGTGATCTTCTCCCCACCCCACAGCCTTGCTTCTCCTGTGATCTTTGGAGAGTTTCTACAGTTAACCATAAACTGACCTGCGACATTTTGAATTGAATTTGGACCGTTCAATATTGAAGGGCTTCATGTCTTCCAAGGATGGACAGGGGCCGGAAGTAATGGTTATTCCCTTTCAGCTCCTGAAAGAGCTGCTGTTTTCTCTTCCTGCACCTTCATCCATTCTCCCCAGCCAACACCCTGGAGTCTGTGCGAAGCCACTGAGCTGAGATTCCCTGATGGGCACCAGGAGTCTCCTAGGGTTGAGCTGGGCAGTTCTGGGCCAGGCTGGACTCCCAAGGGGTTCCTGGTCCTGTTGCTTCTGTGGGTGCCTCATGGCCAGAGGCCTGGGGAGTCTGTGCGGCACACGGGACCTGTGTCCAGCCAGTGGAGGCTTCTGACTTTTTCTTTCTTTTTCTTTTTGATGGTACTGAGGATTCAACCTGGGATACACTGTAACAGAGCTACATCCCAGACTGTGCCGTCCATCTTTCCGTCCACTCACCCATCCACCTGTTAAACTTTGAGATAGGTCTTGCTAAGTTGTCCTGGTGGAATTTGAACTTGGATTCTCTGGCTTCAGCCTCACAGAGTGTTGGACTATAGGATGTGCCATCATATCCAATTTGAGCAGTTTTTGATAAATAAAAAGTGTCTCTTAATGGTCTGTATCAATGTCCTTCTCCTGGTTATTGATTATTGTTGGCCACTTTCTTCTTAGATGTCCTTCCTAAGAACTCATCCATGTTATAGATGTTAAATCTTTGTCATGCTTTGCAAGAAATGTTCAGAATCCCTCTAGAAAGACAGAATCATAGATCCCAGATCAACTATACTTGGTCTCCTTTTCTAAAGCTTTGTTCTGAAGCACGCGGTTGCCATGGTAAAAACAAGGCAGAGAAATTTGCCAGCATCATTTCTTGATCGGCCATTGGTGCAGTTGCTTGGAGTCCAGGCCCCAGTTTCCCCGTCTTGATGCGATCCATCTGGGGAGTTTGTGTGGCAAGTGCGGCCGCGAGCGACCCAGGCCGAGAGTTCCTAATGAGCCTGACCCCGGAAGTACTGTCAGTTCAATGTCTCAGCGGTTTCCTTCTGGGCCTTGGGCCCAGGGAGGAGCTGAGTAGGAAGCAGTTGTTTCCCATCTAACTTTTAACCCTTCGGTAGCTCCTTTGACACGTGCTGGGAGGTGACGGTTCTAATGCTCCATCCCCACTGGCCCTAGGTTTCAAAGTAGCATTTGCTAAGCAATTTCTTTCTTCCTCCCTGATTTCCGCAAAGATGCGGGGCTTCCTGCAGCACCAGTGAGTTACCTCGGAACCAGTTTCAGGGGTGCCTCACCTGGGCTGATGGTTCTCGTTGAATTTAACCTTCTTTATTGAAATGTGAATTAGAGCCAGCGGAGTGAGTGAGAAATGTTCAGTGTGCAGGTTGAAGAATATTCTTGTGTTTCCACCCTCGCGGTGCCCATCCATATCAGAGGCCTGAGTGAATCCCTGATGGCGCCCTCTGTGGCGCGGCCCAGCTTCTGTCTTCAGGGACTAACCTCAGGACATGTCTCTGTGTTTCTAGTGTGGTTTGAGTTTTTGTCATCAACAAGGGATAATGTGTTATTTATCTTTTCTGTAGCAATTGAAATAGCCATGCGATAGTTTCCCCTCCACTTTCCTCTTGCTGCATAAATAATATTGCTTGATTGTCAAATGTTAAACGTGGACTAAAACTCACTTTCTTCTGATATGTGATTCTCCTTTTATATCAAAGGTTTGACCTTCAAATGCTGTCGTTGTGATCTCTACATTTTGTTTTTGAAACATTTTCCTGTCCCATACTGACCTTTTTTGAGTTAATAGGGTTGGATTTGCCTCGTGGTTGGGTAAGGGCAGGTTTACTTCTGGGTTTGTCCCTTCTCTTTCTGGAATGATTTCTCCTGTTAAAATTGGGCAGATTTCACCAGTGAAGTTATCTTGGACTGGAGTTTTCTTTGTAAGAAGAAAATAATTGATTAAGTTGCTTTAATGTGTAACAAACGAAGAATTCTTTCCGATTTCTTTTACTGTCACAACCTTGCTAGTATTTATTTTTTCTAATATATATATTTAAAGCTATAAATGTCCTCAAGCAGTGCTGCATCTGCCTCCTGCTACCTTAATACATTGCATTCTCCTTATAATTACAATGGTCATATTTAAAAATCTGACTCAGGTGTCTTCTGATTATCTTTAGTTTATTATTTTCAGTTTAACTGCCCTGTGACCAGTGAATATGTTCTTGTGACTGTAATCTTTGAAATTTGTGAGGAGGATGCTTTTTATGGCAGCCTATCTGTTTCATTTTGGTAAATATCCATGTTAACTAGAAATCCATATTATGAAGAGATAAGTGCATGTTTGTATTTTATATGCACATATATACACACACAATATTAGAAAAATTTTGGTTATGTTCAATTTTTATTATAATCAAATTTGTTTTATATATGTTTCAGTCGACGAGTACATAAAATGTGATTGTACATTTTCTTATTCCTCTTGAGCTTTTTATTATCATCATCATCATCGTCATTTCTATTACTGCTATTTGGTGATAGTATTATTTTTTAAAGATTTAATTAATTAATTAATTTTTTTGAGACAGATCTTGCTTTTGTAGTTTAGGCTGGTCCTGAGCTCAGCCTTGAACTCACAGCAGCCCTCCTGCCTCTGTCTCCCAAGTGCTGGGATTATAGGTGTGAACCACCATGTCCAACACTGTGGAATGTAGTTCTGATTGCTGGTGAGTCTCCACACCCAGCATTGTTATCTGTGGTTACTGGGGATCGAACCCTGGGCCCTGTCACTTGAAAGGCAGGTACCTGAACCACTGAGCTAAATCTCTGGCCCAGTTGAGATAATTCTTATTTACCTATTTTCGCTGTGTTGTCTAATACTGATTTCATTAAAGTGACTGACTCTTCATCTCTTATTTATTTATTTATTTTTTTTTTTTAGGTTTTTTGAGACAGGGTCTCGCTTTGTGGTTCAGGCTGGCCCTGAGCTCAGCCTCAAACTCACATCACAATCCTCCTGCCTCTGCCTCCCGAGTGCTGGGATTACAGGCGTGAGCCACCATGCCCGGCACTGTGGTATGTGGTACTGGTTGCTGTTGGGTGTGAGTCTCTACACCCAGTATTGTTATGTGGTTACCGGGGAATCGAACCCGGGCACTTGCGCTTGCAAGACAGGCGCCGGAACCACTGAGCTAACTCCCCGGCCCTCTTCATCTCTTATTTTTATGTACAATATTTCCATTGGGTCCTTTTTTTAGTGTTTCTGTGTGTGAAATACTTTATGTGATAGTGCACATTATCTACCATTTTGGTTATTTGTTTTCATTCTGTGTTTAATGCTTACAGATATTTTGGTTATCTAACAATCCATGATTATTATTTTAACTTCTCTGTCTCATCCTTCTAGAATCTATATCACATTTGTTTTGTTTTGTGAGACAGGGTCTCTGTGTGTAGCCCAGGCTGGCCCTGAACTCACTGTGCAGCCCAGGCTGGCCAGTAACTCACGGCCATCCTCCTGCCTCTGCCTCCAGAGTGCTGGGGTTCCAAGTGGGCATCACCACACTTGACCCATCTGTATCACATTTGAGTCTGATTCTTTTGCTTGTTTTCTACGAACTTGGTAGCTTTGTTAATTTGTATCTGAAATCCCAACACTTTGTGTTGTATATATAGGTTGAGAATTCAGGTGAATATAATTTATAATTAGAAATTTTCATACCTTATGTTTTGCTAGGGCTTTAATGTGAGGGGTTGAATAGCTGGGCAGGATTTGGGCAGGATTTAGGTTTTATTATTGAGATAGTTAGCATTTATGCTCTGCAGACTTCAGTTTTCCTAGTTTACCTTGGTATTTAGGACAGAGGCTGGTTTGTCAGAGCATGTCTTCCTAACACTGGGTCTGCTCAGTGATGTAAATGTTCTCTCCGGTCTGCATGTGTAGCTGTGACGGACTCCCAGCAAAAGTCTGTAAAGTGCTTGCTGTCAGTTGGTGGGCAGAGCTGTGTGTCCTGCTGCTGTGGTACAGGTTTGATGCTGGTACGGGAAGATGTTGTTTCCCTGGCTTTCAAAAAAGTGCTTTTCTCAGTAATGCTGGTTCTTTTGCACTTATCTGATGACCTGGATGAGGGAAATATTCCTGCCATTCTGCATGGTTTTGTCTGTTAGTTGTTGTTCTTTTTCAATAGCTGAAGAGGTATTCATTTGTCCCTTACAGCCAAGAGGATTTTCTGCATTTCCCCTCATGTCTTGAATGTGTTCTCCGGGAAGGTACTCAAGAATCTTCGTACACTAAGTTCCTTTCTCCCCTGTGGTTATTATTTCTCCTCCACCAAGAATGGACTACAAGGAAGGCTTTTTCTAGTCTCTCCCTCTGCCCCCATTTTCTCAAGCATTCAGTGAAGATAGGTGAAAAGAGTTTGTGAGTGAGTGTAGCTTACTGTTGTGTAGGTAGCTCTCAAAAGTTTTACATTCTAAATGCTAATTGATACCCGGTCTGTAGTAGTCTATTGGAGTTTTTAGCCTAGTTGTTATTAATTGCTAGTCAAAGTTTCTGTGTGTCAGATAAGCAAGATTTAGAGTTTTATTTTTCTTTGAAGGCTCTTGTCCTCTTAGATTTTCACTTAGTTTGCTTCCTACAACAGTGACGGTGTGGAGCTGTCAGCGATGCGAACAGCCTGATGCAACAACCTGTGTGCCAGGGGTTTGCCGTGACTGCCCTGAAAGATACAGTCTCTAATGCTTAGAGTAATTTTGCAAATCTTCCCCCTCCTTCATTTCCTTTGTTCTTTCTGGTGTAGGAGGGAATCTTTTCTGATGGTAAAAGTATTAATTATTTGAATGAGTTAATATTTTTGCTAAGCACTGTGGCATGCACCTGTACTCATAGCTGTTTAAAAGGCTGAGGCAAGAGGGTTGCTTGAGCTTAGGAGTTTGGGACCAACCTGGGCAACATAATGAGATCTTATGTCAAGAATGGAATCAAAATTCTTTTATATATATGCATACATTTACCCAAATGTTCATTCATTCCACATTTCCATAATTCCTTATGGAGTAATTTTTCTTTAGCTTTAAAAGTTCCACTTAGCTCTTGTAATTCTGGTGAATTTGTTTTTGATATGTTACTTTCTTTGAATATGAAATTCTGAATTGTTTGTTCTTTTTGAATTTCAGTATTTTAAAGGTATCATTCCATTATCTGCCAGATCTCATATGTTTTGTTAAATAAGTAGACTTCAGTCTTATTTTTCTCTTTTAAAGCTACTACTGCATATTGTTTTGCCCACTTTTTTATGAGTTTTATTTGTTTTTAATTTCAGAAAATTCATTTTGGAAAACTTTTTGCCATTGTTCATTTATATTCTCTTTTCCCCTTCTACACTTTTGGTTATGCACATATATACTTCCTAAGCTATTTGTGCATCCTTTCAAACCCTGTTTTCCCACAGAGTAGGTATTTTCATTCACTTGTGCTTTGCTTTGTCTAACTGGCTATTGACCTTATCCATTGGATTCTTTGCTTTAGTTACAGAATGTCTTCAAGCTTTAGATTTCCCATTTGAAGCTCCCTTTAATAGGGCACATTCCAGATCTCTTTCTAAATAGTTACTCTCTTCTTTATTTTCCTGAACATATTAATGTTAAATTTTAAAATCCTTGTCTGATCATTCCATTTGTGGTCCCTAGTTTTACTGGTTGTCTCTTTGATTTTATTTCATATGTCATTGTTTTTGAGTCAGCCCAGAAATTTGTGACTGAAGAGCAGAAATTATAGATCAAAGAACTATAGAAGTTCTGGATGATTTTGTCTTCCTCCAAAAGCTAATTTTTCTGGCAGCAGAGAGCTACATCCCAGGGGATCACCCTGATACTTCTAATGGCTTCTTTCAGATTTTGTTGTGGAAGATTTATTTCAGTCTTAACCTTACTCCTCTACATCTCTTATTCTTACTTTGTTTTGTCTCTGCACTTTCTGCTGCAAGTCAGAATATTTACCAAGTTTACCTTGGGAGAATCTTCCCTCTGACTGCTGTCTCCCAAGGCAGACAGCCGGAAAGATCTGTGCTTAGCATTTTATCCTCACGGCTGGTGCTCACTTAAGCAACTGTATGGTTGAGGAATTGCTCCACAATTTGAAGAAAAGTTGTGCTCCGGTTTTTGGCTCACTTCTCCATGCTTACCTATTCCTGGGGGTTACCCCCAGGCCTCTGCTCCTTTGGCTGGCCAAACCCCATCCTTTTCTTCTTCCTTGCTGATTCCCTGCTGGGGTTTTGACAGATTCCCTTTGGAGGCAACTGAAGGACATGTGTAGGTGATTTTCAATTCTTCGCTTCTCCCAAGGATTATAGATTTTTGTGTCTCACCTGTGTTGGTTATTTTTGAGTAGCTTAAAACTTATTCAAATAATTGTTCTATTATTATTTTTCCAGCTCTTAGAGGTGTTCTTTTGTGGGATATTTTGCTAAAACTCTATTCTTAATTTTTTAAAGTGGCATCATTTTGATTTCTCATAAAGCACATCCTGGTTATCCAGCTTTTGACCAAACACTGATTTCATTTTCAAATGTGTTTCACTCTTGCCTGTTGGATTCTAAAGTTCATAAGGGGAAATATTCAGCCAGTTCATATAAAAACCTTGTTGTGTTAATCCTAGATAGAAGTTAAAAACAGAGATATTGCCTTTAAAATATGTATTTTCACTTGGGAATGTGGACTATTTTCCTATTCTTTTCCTCCTGCTCTTCTGTTTATTTACCACTGAATTATATACTTTATCTTTTCCATTGCCCATTTGTACATATCAAAGCAATTAAAATATGAACAATATTTATAGCTACAATAATATAAACACTAACTTTTGATCTGAGTAAACGTTTACATCTTGGAATGAAAGAGGAAGAGAGTAGGAGTTGTGGTGTAAAAGGGCTGGCTCTTCATTTATTGTACAAACTTGGTAGACAATGTTTAACCAGAATAAGGAAAAAAAATCACTGTAGATATACTTAGAAAAATGGATGTAAATGCCAGAATAATCAATGCAGAGAATTTAAGAGATTTGTTCATAAGGATCAGAATTGAGACGTGGAATAGAGCACTAGTTTTGTTACTTATTACTGCCCTTTGACTTGAAGTGATGTGCATGTATTATCCTTAAAAGTTACAGAAAATGCAATATTTTATTTAGTAAACTATTTTTAGAGCAGTTTTAAGCTCACAGTAAAATCAGTCAAAGTCACTGAGCCTTTTCTTATTCCTTCTCATTTCCTAGCACCAACATCCTGCCTGGGAGGGGGTGTTAGTGACAATCAGGGAGCTGGCACTGTCACCTGAACTCCGCCATTCACATCAGGGTTCGCTTTTGGTGCTGCACCTTCTGTACATCCTGGCAAGTGTGTAATGACACTTGTCCATCATTAGAGTTGCATATAGAATAATTTCATTGGCCTAAGAATTCTCAGGGCTCTGATTGTCCCCATCCCCAGTGAACACCTTTTTTTCTTCCTCTCTAATTTTGTCATTTTCAGAATGTTGTGTAGTTGGAATGACATAGTGTGTTGCCTTGTAAGTCCTTTCACTTACCACTATGTATGTTAGGTTTCTCTATGTCCTTGCACGGATTGATACCTCAGTTCTTTTTAGCAATGATGTATATGTTACATTATCTGAACCTAACACATTATCTATTCACTGACTAAAAAACATTTTAGTTGGTTCCCAATATTTGCAGCTATGAATAAACATGCTATCAATATCAATGTACAGGTTTTTCTGTAGAAAGAAGTTTTCAGCTCCTTTGGGAGTAAATACCAAGGAATGTGATGGACCGGTTGTGTAATAAAATTCCACTTTTGTAAGAAGCTCCCTTCCAGAGAGGCTGCACTGTTTTTCTTTCCCACCAGCAGTGTGATGCTGGAACCTTGCCAGCATTCACCATCCAGCAAGTATTAGTAATATCCCCTCGTTGTTTTAATTTACTATTCTAATGAGGCGTGACGGTCGCCATATTTTATGTGCTTATTTTTCCATCCATACATATTCATTGTTGCAATGTCAGATATTTGTACATTTTTAAACTGGGTCTTTTGTTTTATTATTATTTAGCTTTTAAGAATCTTTTGACTTGTACACATTGGAAATCAGGGCTTCCCATTTCCAGGAAGTTCAAGATCAAAGTGGGACATCTGATATTGAGTGATGACTTCCTGTCCAAGGCAGGAAGGGGAGCATGGAGAGCGGCTCCCTGAGTTCGGTCCTGCTTTTCTAAGGACCCTAAGATGGAAAGGTGACTCACTGCTAATGACTCTCACTTCTTCATGTGTCACCTGAATTTGAAAGGGACACATTCAGACCATCTCACTCATTTTCATTTTTTTCTGAGCTCTGTGGGAGCAGCATCATATCTTTCTTTAAGGTAACACCACACCCAGGGCCCATCCAGACACTTCATAGGTGCTCAGATATGGAGAGTAAATGAGTAAGAGTCATGTAATGTGTGTACTGGGTCTTCCTTGAATCCAAGGAATACCAAATATGTTAGTCACTTTTGTTAGATCAGGCTGGGGAGGCTGTCTTAGGGGGGGTGGCTAGGGGTCCCCCACAGTGACCCTCTGCCTCTCTCCTGGTCCTTGTCCTCACTCTGGTGAGGGATGAAGAAGTGGAGGTCTTAGCGAAAAATGGAGGGAGTCAATACTGAAAGGGTATGAAGTGGGAGTTTATTTTAAAGAATATTGAATGTAGAGGAAGCAGAAAAAAGCTCCCTCAGCAGCAGAGTAGTGCTGCAAGATGGGGGGCGTCCCACTCAGGATGCCCAGTGGGTCTGAAGTGTACTTCATATTTAGAAGGGGAAGCTGGTTTCTAAAAATAACTGCCTTGATGACTGGGGTGGTTTAGGCCAACTAGGATCTTAGCCCTTGTTTTTGGGAAGGGAATGAGGTCAGTTGGGAATTTGTTTTTTTTTTATTAAATTGTGAAATAGGTACATTTTATATACATATCATGATCACACTCAACATTGAGAATTTTTCTTCCCTTTTGTTACTCCTACCCTTCATTTCCCTTTGTATATTTTCTATTTTACAGTATCTATTATACATTCTAGAACTCATTTGCATTTTAAGTTTCTCATATAGAGAAAAAATACGGTATTTACATATCTGTGACCTATATATTTCACTTATGAGTGTGTCCTCAAGGTATATCCATTTGAGTACGAATCATTCAAACTTATTCTTTATGGCAGAGTAATACTCCATTTTATAAAAAACCCCACATCTTCTTTATCTAGTTTCCAGTTGATGGGCATTTGGGTTGTTTGCAAGATTTAGCTATTGCAAACTCAGCTGCTATAAACATGGGTGCACATATATCACTGTGATATGAATCTTTTAATTCTTTCATGTATATCCCTAATAGGGGAATAGCTTGGTCAAATGAGACCTCTAATCCTAGTTTTTTGAGGAATCTCCACACTGATCTCCACAGTGGTTGTACCAATCTGCATGCACACCAACAGTGGAGAAGAGTTAGCGGGGGAGGGGTATCATGATCCCCAAAATGAAATTATATTACAAAGCCACTGTCAAAAAAAAGCATGGTACTGGAAAATTAACAGATCTGAGGATCAGTGGAATAGATTAGAAGATCCAGAAACAATTCCAAATCCACTAAGCTACCTCATCTTTGACAAAGGAGCCAAATACTTCAGTAGAGAATAGACTCTTTAACAAGTGGTGCCAGAAAAACTGGGCTTTAACCTGCCAAAGATAAAAGCTGGACCTATCTTTTTCACCATGTACTAAACTAAAATCAAAGTGGATTAGAGACTTCAATATTAAAACAGAAACAGTAAACCTGCTGCAAAATAGGTTTGGTAGAAAACTTGAAGACATTGGCTTAGGGAAAGACTTTATGCACAAAACCTCTATAGCATGAGAACTAGCAGAAGGATCAACAAATGGGATCTCATCCTATTAAAAAGCTTCTGCACAGCAAAAGAAGCCACCAGCAGAGTGAAATGGCAACCAACAATATGGGAAAAAATTTTTACCAGCTGCTCTTCAGATCTAGGGCTACTATCTAGAATATACAAAGAGCTTAAAAAAATCAGCCCCCCATCAAATTTAAAGACCCAATTCAAAAATGGCCATCTGAAATGAACAGACACTTTTCAGAGGAAAAAGTAAAAGCAGCCAAGAAGCATAGGAAGAAATGCTCAACATCACTGGTCATTCAAGAGATGCAGAAGAAAACAACTGTGAGATTTTATCTCACTTCACAAAGAATGGCTGCTATCTTGAAATTAGTCAGCAACAAATGCTGGTGAGGTTGTAAGGAGAGAGGAACTCTTCTCCACTGTTGGGAATTTCTTGTGCAGTAAGTGCTAGTAATATTTTCACCAGGATACAGAAGGGCACATTTTTGAACATATGGTACACAACAAGCACATGATGATTTCATAGTCATCAGTCACAGATAAGCATGCTATGTTTCATAATTTAGTCATCTGGGTTTTCCCTGAATTTCTGTGTCCCTCTAGTCTTTTTCTACACATTACACTGAATTTGAAGTATTTTTCTGCTTTCTAAGGGATGAAGTTTCATGAATATGTAGGTATTAATTATATTCATTATGTTTTCAACTGTGTTTTTGCCTTTTGATCAATTGAATTTAAATATATTTCTTCATATAAATCTTAAAATACTTTTTAGACATTTAAATGGTGTGTGGTTCTAGAAATTCTTTATAAGGATGATATTTTTGTGGATTTTTCTTTTTATTAATCGTTAGACTATTTCTGTCCATTTATGCCCTTTGGCTTAAATTTATCTGTTTCTCCTAACAGTTTGTAATGTATTTCATTAAAAATTATGTGGGGAGAATAAGAAGTGTTCTGAGAGTGCTTTCAGCTCCTACTTTTCTGCCTCCATCCTCTGTGCCTGTGACTTTCCCATCAGGTGAGGTCGATGGCTTCACCTCTGACGTCGCCTCTAGGATGCTTCAGCTCAGATCACAGAATGAATGCAGGCCTAGTGAGATCTGTGCCGGGCCAGGAAGAGAAGTGGAAGAGCTCCAAGGGGAGACACAATTAGAGAGGAAATGACCCAAAGTCTTGGGCAAATGTGTCGCGAGGAGAAAACACAAAGAACCCGACGTTCTTCTGAAACAGTGGACTTTGGACTTACAAACTTGATTGGTTCTTAAGTGCTGATTGTAGCTAAGTCAATACAGCTGAGTTTCTGGGTGTTTACCTGGGCACACACCATAGATGACAAGAGGCAGATGAATCTTCCATTAACCTAATTAACCCAAGTTGTTTGCACATCAGGTTGGTGGTAAGTTGAGGGTCCACTATGCTCATGGGGCAGCCATACTTCACCCTGGGAATGGGCACTGGGCTCTTCTACTGAACCGCACCTGTGGGAACTAACACTGCTGCCCACCACTAGCTTTCTCTTGATTGTGAGGATTCGGGAGTGTAAGGAAGTCACGTGGAACTCTAAAAATGATGTTACACTTCCCTTTGAGATTCCTATCTCCAGAATAGCACAGTTCTTTGAAATCCTCATTTAAGTAAGCTTCATGACTTGTGGAAGGTGAGAATGCTCACACCTGCTTTGCAGATTGATAAACGATGCTCTAAATTCATAACAGGTGGTTTGCTTGAAATCAGGGAGTGAGCCAGAAGTGGGGCTGTCAGTAGCATCCAGCTGTTCTGTTACTCACTGTCCCTCTGTCCACCCCTTGCGTGTTGGTCTAGTTAGGAAAAGGTTTGTAGCAGCAGGACAGGGATGATAGCTTTATCTGGAGGCCATTGCTCGTTTCTCTGTGTATGTGTGCACACATGTTGATTGTGTTTGTGTGTGTTTCTGTGTTTGCCTGTGTTTTCTGAAACATTTTTGCCAAATGGTATCTTCTTCCCACTTCCCAGATGGTAGTTCTGATTTTTTTTTTTCCTTTTGGAAATTGCTCACAAATCAGAAGGCTTTACTTGCCAATTGACAGATTTTTAACGGCAGCTGGTAAGTGACCACCCTCTGTCACCCATTCCTCCCACCTTTCCATGGCTTGACATCACCAGATAGTGCCAATCAGGGAGGCTGTGTTCAGCTTTGTGAAAGATGTTAGCACAGGAGGAAAGTTTGATCTTTCCACCCTGGATATATATGGGAGAGATTCTGTATACAAATTGAACTAGATCTCTCTCTCTCTGCTCAGGTAAAAGCTGTTTCTGCCAGCCTCTCTGTGGTTCCTGTATGACAGCAGCTCCTTTTTAAAAGGATAGTTTTACCTAGTTTTTATGATGTTTCCATGAAAAAAAAGTAGTCTTGAAAGTGTTACCTATAGAACCTGCTCATACAATATGGAAAATCTAACCTCTATAAAAAGCGATGAAACCTCTGACCGGAAATTATTGTGAAATGCCCTTGATAAAGGATACATGAAAGCCATCTCCTTACCAGTCCAAATCCTGTCTAGCTTTCTTTTCTAAATTTTTTTTGTTATTCTTACTTTCTCTTTCACACAATTTTAGTTGAGCTGCCAGTTTCCCTTCTTGCCAGGAGCAGAGTGTAGCTTTGATCAGTCTGTGGCACAGTACAAAGGCTTTCACTTGGTTATTTGTTTTTTGTGTTCAAAGGTGGCTTTAACATTCCTCTGCATTAGTGAGGAGTGTATTATCATCGATTGAAGCTGAGCACTGATGAAACCAAATGGATTTTCAGACAGTGGCCTTTCATACCAAAACATAAAAAGCTGCAGAGAAACTAAATCAAGGCCGTGATTTATCTGTTGCTTTGAGTTGTTAAGAAGCTTCAGGGATGCCATATCATTGGATTTCAAGTTGAATAATGTGCTCTAGAACCAGAGCACCTGGAATTGAAGCCCAGGCAACTTTGGGCAGTTTAACTACTCTGTGCCTCAGTTTCCTTGTCTATTAAATGAGGAAGATAATAGATAGTATCTACCTTCTTACTACAGTGTTGTCCTGAGGGTATATTTATAAACCACATACATAATAAGGCATATATTTTCTTCAACTACTAAAATCTATTTAGCTTAATATTTTGCAAGCTTTTACTAAAAGGTCCTTTAAATATATATGTGCAATGTGTTAAAAAAAGAAAGTTATACCACAAAAATAAATACAAGCCTTCTCTTTATATTAAACACAGCCAACCTTTAAAAAAAAACCAACTGACTCCCATTTAGTAGAGTTCAGAGAAAGAGACTTGTCAATCTGGATGCTGAGAGTGCTAACTGCATTAATTTGCAGGTCTATTCACATTTAGCACAAACACTATAGTTAAAAAAACACTGTGGAGCCGTTCAGAAATGGAGATGATATTCACAGTATATTTTAAAGGTGGAAAAAAATAGTCCAACCTCATTTGAAAGGCAAATAGTTACCAAGGTACATGAACAGGTAGGTGGTTGAACTTGGAGGCATCTCTTTACTTCTGCTAATGAAGAAGGCAAAAAAAAAAAAAAAAAGCAAATGTGAGCCTGGACACAAGACTGATGGTGTCTCAGAGATAAAAGTAAATTAGCAGCCAGAATCCCCTTCTATGTCCATTGAGGAAACAGACCTAGAGAATATTCTTCACTTGTACTAAATCACATGAATAGGAGGTGACAAGACATTCGCTATGACTCATGCAGTGATTCAATAGAAACTCACTGTGGGAAAATTAGAGCATTTTGATACCATGGTAACTCACAGTGGATTGGTCCTTGGCACCAGGGAGAGAGGTCTTGGAAAGGAAGTAATGATGGGTGGTATCTAAGTGAGCAAGAGTTTGGCCTAAAGAGGAAAACTCTAAATTTATTTTAATAAACTTCCAAAAGACTGCTGAAATGTATCCATAATATTCACAATCTGCAATTCCCTATAAGTAGAAGATAAATTAATGGTTGGATGGGGGGCAAGAAGGAGAGAAATTCCAGGGTAGAGGTAGAGGAGTTAGTGATGGATAAGAGATTTGATGATGTTTTTGTTTGTTTGTTTGTTTGTTTGTTTTTGGTTTTTTTGAGACAGGGTCTCGCTTTGTGGTTCAGGCTGGCCCCGAGCTCAGCCTCAAACTCACATCACAGCAATCCTGCTGCCTCTGCCTCCCGAGTGCTGGGATTACAGGTGTGAGCCACCACGCCCGGCACTGTGGTATGTGGTACTGGTTGCTGCTGGATGTGGGTCTCCACACCCAGTATTGTTATGTGGTTACCGGGGAATCGAACCCAGGCCCTTGCGCTTGCAAGATAGGCACTGGAACCACCGAGCTAACTCCCCAGCCCTGATGATGTTTTTTTGCAGAGCTGTTATCAAAATGTTGTAAACTTGTGGTGATAGTTTCATAGCACTGCAGGGGGCATTTGATGAATTGAATGCTGTGTTATGTTATGTGACTGTTTTTCAACAAAGCTGTAAAAAAACTACCCTCCTCTTAGACACAGAAAGAACTGTTCCACACAGTCGTCACTCTTGGTGCAGTATGGAGTCCTGGCCACACAGCTCACCTTGCCCTGACTGTCATGGGCGAGAAAGGTGCACTGTGTCTTAGTCACGTTCTCATTGGTGACATGTAGCACTTGAGACTTGGAACTTTCAGGAAGAAAGGTCCATTTTGTCTCATGGTTTTCTGAGGTCTCAGTCCATAGTCTTGGCTCCCTCCAAAACAAGGTGACATGACAGGTGGGCGTGGCAGAGGGATCCTCAGGAAATGATCAGAGGAGGAGCAGGGAAATAGACCCTGCGGGGCCGCACCCCAATGACCACCTCCTCCAAACCAGCTTCACTTCACAACATCACAGCTGGAAATGTGGACCCCTCTGTCCATGAGCATTGTGCCCCCATGACCCTGTCACTTCTCTAAAATCCCACCTATGACTGTGTGAGGCTTTGCGGGGACACGGAAACATAAACCATAGCACACTGTCTGTCCAAGTGGCCTAGAATATTCATGTGTCCATTACCCTGGTGCGGTGGGAGTGGAATTTCTGAATACGGATGGAAAAACTTCCGGGTACAACTTGCCTCTGAAGTGCAGGATCAGATTCTTGTAAGAGACTTTGACATGTTATTAAACACTGTAGCTCCCCCCGATCCAATTTGCATCATGATCAGTTTCAGCATATGTTTCAGATTTTAGTATGAAATCGTTCCCAGGAAACATAGCCCAACTGATTGGTATCTTAGTTTGAAAATGTGGATTGTTCCTATTATGCTGTGTACTGTTTTGATATGTCTTGATATATGTGTATGTATGATATACATATGTTTTATCCTAATAAAACTGGTCATATTATTTTGTTCATCACTCTCCCATATTATATAATAGCTCATAATTATGCTCAAACCTTTTGATTTGGAGAAAAAAATACATGGAAATAATGGAAGGATCAAATACAAGTAATATTAATTTGCAGGTTCAGGGAAAAGAAATGAAAACAGGTTAATAGAGATAAATTTGATACACACTGTTTCCCTGTAGTCCATGTCTCCCCTGCACCAGCGGGTTGTGTTTGAGGTAACGCTCTGGAATGTGGTAGGCATTTTTCTATAAATATTGGGGTCAGAACCCAAGCTCAAAACCCCTTTAATCCATGTGGAATGGAAGAACAGGACAAGGAAGCCTCTAAAGTCTAATGGAATGTATAATTGACTCATTCAGCAGATTCATGTTAGGCACCCACTCTGCTGGTGATGGTGATGGGTACTTTTCATGTCGGATGTGCTAAAGTTTGAAAATGTCTAATTTTTATAAGATGAGGATAAGTACTCACCACCTTCATTCAGTGAGTACTTACTGTGCAGCTGCTAAAGGCTTGAAAGTAGGCTACACAGCTGTGAGGATGCAGAGAGAGGGAAAGGAAGACGGAGATGGAGACAGAGAAAGGAAGAGGCAGAGAGAAAGAGAAGTCCTATTCACCCTCATTTTTTTCTTTTTTTTTTTTTTTGAGGCAGAGTCTTGCTTTTTGTAGTTCAGTCTGACCTTGAGCTCAGCTTTGAACTAACAGCAGTCCTCTGCCTCTACCTCCCGAGTGCTGGGATTACAGGTGTGAGCCACCACACCAGGCACTGTGGCATGTGGTTCTGATCACTGGTGGGCGTGCGTCTCCAAACCCAGCATTGTTGTATGTGTTTACTGGGGATCAAACCTTGGCCCTTACACTTGCAAGGCAGGTCCTGAAACCACTGAGCTAAATCCCTAGTCTCCTATTCCCCCTTTTAAGGAGCTGTCAGTCTGGTGGAGGACAGGTACAGATAAAGACAGCTTCAGATTCCTTGGCAAGTGCTTCTCTAGGGATGAGCCCAGGACAAGCGGAGGGAGAATAAGGGTATGAAATACAAGGTTGGGTTTATCTTGTGAAGGATAAGGAAGGTGGGGAAATAGATTCTGAAGAGGGCGAAGAGCCTTGGATGCTGCTAAAATTGGGAGTAGGATTGTGGGAGTAGTGGTCATTCTCGACATAGAATTGAAGGTCTGAAAGAAGCAAACACACCAAGAGGCAATGATGGGCAGGGCGGAAGCTGGGAAGGACGCAGGCTCAGAGGCAAGCACGGAGCATTTATCTATATATCTATTAAGGTTTGGTTCAACTCTGATAGCTATTTGTTGAGTTCGTCTTTGGTATCCCAATCTGTTTGTGATGATGTGGGTTTGAGGTCCCTCACTATGATTGTACTGAGGTTTATCTGATCTTTTATCTTCCTTTGTGTTTGCTTTATGAAGGTGGATGTGCTGGAGGTGAAATGTTTGTAATTGTTATCTCTTCCATTCCATTAGCCAGCGTGTAATGTCCTTCTTTTGATTAGTGTTGGCTTGAAGTCCACCTTGTTGAGCACAGGAGAGCTGCACCCACCTTCATTGAGGTTCCCGTTCAATGAAATACTGTTTTCTAGCCTTTGATTTTTTAGTCTGTAAATTTCTTTCTATGTTAAATAAATTCCTTGTATACAGCGAATTGATTGATTTTGTTTTGTGACCTATTCTATGCCTTTTGTTTGGCAAAGTGAGTCCATTTACAATGATATTTGTAATCAATGGGTATTGACTTATTCCTCTTATTGAATTATTTTCCTCTTGCTATTTTTTTTCTTTCTAATTGATGGCTAGCCCTACCTGATACACTGATTTTATTTGGTTTTTGGTGCTGTTAGCTTCATTGTCTTCTGTAGGATATCCTTGAGAATTTTTTGGAGTGTTGGTTTGGTGGTTATGAATTTCTTTAAATTCTCTTTATCATGGAAATATCTTATTTCTTCATCAGTTTTGAAAGATAATTTTTCAGGATATAATAGTCTGAAACATGTAATATATAATATAAAATATTATAAAATATATTATAATGTAAAATACTAAAAATATATATAGTATATTATAGGATATAATAGACTTAAAGCATTTAGTTCCAAGCTCTGTTCACCTTTAAGATTTGTGCTGGTAAATCTGTTGAAATTCTGGTGGATCTTCCTTTATAGCTATTTTCCATCTGATCATGACTATTTAAGATTCTATATGCTTCACTTATCTGTATATTAAGTTCTTTCTCCATGTCTAGATAATTTTCTGCTATTGTTTCTGTAAACAAGGTTTTTATGCCCCTTTGCCATCTTCTAATTTTTCATTGATTCCATTTACTCTTTGGTTCATCTTCTTTGAGTCCTCTAGCAACTGTTAAATTCTTTTTTCATGTTCTTTTATTGTTTCTCAGATAAGTCTTATTAATTGATCATTAGCCACAAGCCAGTCCTTTAGATCTGACACTTGAACTTCACATTTATTGCTTCTGCTTTAGTTGTGTTTTTAATATCCTAGATTTCTGACTCTCATTCTTTATAGGATAGTCATGTTTTGCATTTATTTCTTTAGCTCCACTAGATTTTATTTGTACCTTATCTAGATTCCCTGATCATTTGCTTTGTTAGGATCATTATCTGATTAGTTAGATCTTCTTTAAATTTGTATCATATTGAACTGTTTTATCTCCATTTCTTTCAGAACTTTCTGCCTGTGGCTTAGGATTTTCTGCTTTTCAATGCCCCTGAACTGTTTTGGGAAAGTTGAGAGTTATGGGTGGTGTTTTGTCTTTTTATGTTTCTATTTTTTTGTTTGTTTATTTATTTGTGCTGCAGTTGTGGCTTCTTTGTCCCAGTGTTTGGTTCTTTGGGAGTTTGCTGGCTTATAGTTTATGGTCTGTCAGGCACACAGTGAAAGCCAATAGACAGCAATAAGTAGGCCACCTTGGTAACAGTAGGGAAGTCAATGACATCAAATATCAATAGATTACTTACAAACCCTAAGCAATACTCTGCCCTTAACCAGATCAAAGATGTCTGTGATTTTAATGGAGACACTTAGGTCACTGAGCTGTTGGCCTACAGCAGTTCAGAACTAATTTCTGCTAGAGGTAGGCAGTGGTGTAATTGCTCAAGTGTGCTATGGATTAGATGCCATCTTCAGGTCCACTGCTCTGACCATTATGTCACCAAACCTGGCCTCTCACCAGTTTACAGGCCACACGATCCTCCCGGCATAAGCTCAAGCCTCCCAGTGGATCCGAGGAGATTCCTGTCTATCTCTCACCCTGTCCAAGCCCGTTTCCCAAGGCTGTCTCGCTGGCAGTGTAACACTTCAGAACTGGAGCAATACTCTCCTGAGTGTTGATCTCATCTTCAATCAAGCCAGTCTCCTTGTCACCTCTGTTGCTGTGTGCCCCAGGGTGTGTGGAGCACTGGTATTGTGGGGGCGGGCCCTTTCCCCTCTCCTTCAGGGCTGCCAGGATCTAGTGTCTGTGCAGGAGCAGAATGGGGTTCCCCTCCTTCCCAGGGGGCCCACGAGGATTCATCACATTGTTAAGACACCTGTGGCTCCCGGATACTCTGAGAATTCTGGTCCCTGAAGGAAATGAGTTTCAGGAACTTTTCTCCTTTCAGCTTAATTATGGTAGGAGCCCTACCCACAAAGTCCTGTTATTTTCTAGTCATTGTATTTGTGTAATTTTCTCTGCCTATTCTGTTTAATCACCAGATCCTAGAACTATGTGTTAACCCTCCAAATATACTTTGTGGTATCTTAAAGCACTTCTTAACATATTAAAAAATCTGCTATCTTAAAATTGTATTCATTTATTAATAAATTTTCCAGGAAAAAGGTTTGTATGACTTTATTAAATATCAACTTGTAATTTGGAATTCATGTTCTAGAAATCAAATACATATCTTTATATAATATTTATCTTAAATGAATATTTTCAGCCTTATCCAAGCTCCAAAGCACCCAAAACAGAATGTTTTTCATAAAGCTGAGGAGAGCTTCCGTAAAGACCTCAATTATTATCACATTTTAATCACTAACATGTTCTACTATAAGATGCTCCCTTAGACTTCACTGCAGTGTTAAGTAATGTAGAGTGTGTGCACCAGATTGTCTTTTAAATCTAAGACAATTTCTACCCTGAAACATCTGGCTTGAAGTTTTCCAATTGACTTCACACTGTTTAAGTTATGCATTTGGGGTGCTCCTGATATTTTTAGTGAGCTGACTTTGTTGCCTGCTTTGTAGCCCTCCACAACCTTTCAATATTGACACAGAGAGAGAGAGAGAGAGAGAGAGAGAGAGAGAGAGAGAGAGAGGGAGGGAGAGGGAGAGGGAGAGAGGGAGGGAGTTGATGTTTGGCAATTATTTGTTGGCCATCCGTTGTCAGCTGGAGGCAGGACCAGATTTTTCTTGCCATGTAATCCTCATGGAAAGCATGCACTCTGTGTGTCCTAGAATATATTAGTGAGCCTTCCTGTTGTTGAGACATAACACCCCAGGGCCCACAGCATACAGGAGCAGAGGTTTAATTTCTTTCAAGTTTTAGGGGATCAGTCCATGGTCAACTGGCTTCAAGGCAGAAACATGATTGCACAAGCATGTGGTGGAACAGAGCTGCTTGGTTCTCAGAGACTGGGAAACAGACTAGGGGAGCAGCATAAAAGAAGGGGCCAGATAGAGCACCTGAGATTCTGCCTGCATGACCCACCCGTGCACATCCTTCTGTCCCCGGGGCAGCACTCAAGATCATCAAGTTGCCACAATTAAGTTTAACTATCACATGGGGACAGTTTTAAGTAGATGGTCTTGTAAGTGAATTTCTTTCCATTCATGCTTCTTTTCTTAGCCTGTCTTCAAGCTTGGTTATATCTCCATGTTGTAGGCAGGGCTTTTACCGGGCCCAACAATGGCCGGTCATTTCATCTTGTAGGCGTCTCCGATCAGTGCATTTTGCTGTCCACAGTGCAGTTTACAGATTCTGAGCCCACACCTGGCTTGCCAGGACAAGTGACAGCAAGTATTCTCTGCTCTGTGGATAGAAAGGAAATATGTTAGTGACCTATGTTCTATGATTTTTGTCAGTCTTCAGACTGTGGACAAGCAAGGACTCATTGGGTCCCTTGTTGATGCCTGTTTGCAACTGTCATTTTCATTTTGAGGCCCAGGTGATTGTCTGACCGCCACAGTCCACTGGCACCTCAGGAATGGAGCACTTGGTGTCTGTGCTTTGTGTTTACCAAGGAGAAGAGGGAGATGGTGAAAATGTGGACCTGGGAATCAGACAGAACTTGCCTGTCACTACACATGTCCCCGCCTCAGTAATGTCATTGGTTACATGCAAATACACTAATTAACTCCCAGTGTAAGTTTTAAATAGGATATAGTATTACACATCACATGACGAATATAAACAGTCCTCTGTATCTACAATTCCACATCTCCATATTTAACCAATCACAGGTGGGTAGAAGATATTTGATAAGAATGTCAGTACTGAATATATAAAAACTTTGTTCTTTTCACTGTTATTCTCTGAACAATACAGCATAGTAATGGTTTAGCTTTACATTGTAATAAGTATTATAACCCAGAGATGATTTATAGTTTGCGGGAGAATTGGGTAGCTCATATGCAAACTGTCCCATTGTATGTACAGCGACTTAAGCATCTTGGGGAGAACCTGCAGGCAGTTCCCTTGAGTAATGAGGGACAACGGGGTGGTGTAACGTGGCAAAGCAGAACAGCTCAGGGTTACAGATGTGTGTCACAGCTACAGGACTTTGAAGACTCAAGAATCTGAAAGTTACTTGAAGAGATGGAGAAAAAGCTTTTATTAGTCAGCTGGCTCAGAAGAATTTGCCCACTCCAAATTCTGAGCACCTCGTTGCAGTGAGAGTCCATTTTTATACTTCGGAAGGGAAGTAGAGAGAGACCTTTTACGATGGAGACTCAGCTGAAAGAGGGAAGCAGTGGGTGGAAACTCAGGTACTAACAGTTACATTCTCTGAACAGGACACTTTGGTACATTGAGCAGGTACATGTGTAGCACAGACAGAGAACATTTTGCTGCATTGAAGGGAACATCTGCAGCCCAGATGGCTACATTTCTGGGTCAGAACGTCTTATGGAAAAAATAAACCTGGTGGCATGACAAAGGCCTGTCCTGTTGTGTACTATTGCTGCATCAGTCATGCCTAATAAATGTTGCTTAGTGTACTTCCCATCAAATTAGTTCCAGACACTAACCTTGTAAGACAAGGCAAGGGTCATTATTGCCACTGCATATAAAGAGAGGAAAACTTGGAGAGGTTAAATAACACAGGCTGAGTCACATAGCTAAGTGGCAGAGCCAGTTCTGCTGTTCAGATCTTTCGATTCTGTATCCTTTGCTCTTCACTCCCACTCTGCCATAGTGAAGCAACAGATTTCTGGATGCAAAGAGAAATTTGGTTCCTGTTCAGTTTAAAGAGCCAATGCTTTTAGTGTATTGACATTGTTTTATCTGTAGGTGGTAAAGGTTAAAGGCCGACTCTGCTCCCAGCAGCTTGTGGTACTGCAGGCATGGGGCACACGGTGGCTTGGTTATTATGAACAAAAACTACAGGGCCATGGAACAACCAGGGTGTTTAGCCTCAATTATTCTGAGCCCAGAGGATCCGTGTACTGATATTAGGTGCACTGGGTCCGTGCTGGTTACTGAGACAGCATCAGTGATGTGTGAGGGCACTGGACATGCAATCTGGTTGGGGAAATAAGGTATTCAATGAATAAGATGTCAGTAATAATTTGGTAATGATCTAGGCAGGAGGTACCACAAAAGAGGATATGTGTTGGCACTTCATGAATTTTATACAGTTGGAGTGCATTAAAATGCAGACAGCATTTATTCTAAGAATTCAAAACAGAAAGTGAGCTATTTTCCTGGCCAATATTTCATCACTACTTGTTGAAAGGCGAACCCAGAACTGCAGGCTCTTCTGTCTCACCTGTCGTAGTACTCTGTACTGCATGAATATATTAGAATGCGTTAGGGAGGAGGGTTTTTCTGAAGAAGAAAGATGAGGATGCTATTTCTAAAAGAAAGAGGAAAGAGCTAGAATATCAAAATTAACTTGTCTCTGTAACATGTAGGTACAACTTGGGACATTCAGAGGAGATTTAAATAATAAAGTTCTAGGTCTGTGTTTTAGCAGCAGGAGTTCAGGTGCTCTTTGTTTTCTTAGGTAGATGCAGATTTTTACCTGGTATTTTCCTTTTGGTTGCAAGACTTCCTTTAATATTTTTTGGTTTTTGTAGAATTGCTGATGATGAATTCTTTATGAAAGCTTCATTTTTTAAAGGTATTTTCTTTGGGTACAGAATTCTGTTAGTTTTCTTCTTTCAGTACATTAAAAAAAATACTGCTTCACTGTGAAATTTCACAACGAGAAATCTGTTGTCATCCTCATAAATGTTCCTTAGTTTAGAAAGGGTCTTTTCCCCTCTAGCTGCTTAAAAATAGAGACACATTAGGTTTTTGGAAGTAGTAATTTAAGTGTTCATAAATTTTGTCTTCTCTCCCTCTTTTTCCTCTTAACAGCAGGTCTTTTTAAATCAGATGAACAAGTACTGATGCTTTGCTAAGGGCTGTAGTTTGCTGAGGGTTTATTATTTGTGTTGTTCCTTTCTGGCCACTGTGAACAGTCTTTTTAGATTCTAATTAGCATATGCTAATGTACATACTAATGAGGTTTGGTGTGAGATTTTAGTTTATGTGTATACTGTACGTTGATCAAATCCAGACTCCTGTGTCCCCTTCCTAACCATACTCTTCTACATTTAGGTCAATGTTTTTTTTTAAACTTTCACATCAAGAGCGAGAACATGTAGTTTTTGTCTTTCTATGTTTGACTCATTTTACTTACCATGAATCCTGCATTTCCATACACTTTACTTCAAAAAACAATATTTTATTTTTCTGTATGGTGGCATGATATTCCTCTGTGTATATGTGTGTCTGTGTGTCTGTCTTTAAAATAATCCACTTATCTGTTGATGCATACCTAGTCTGACTGCATATCTTAGCTATTGTGAATAAAACTGCAATAAACATGTGCATGCAAGCATCTTTTTGGAATGCTGATTTTATTTCCTTTGTATACATAGAAATGGGGTAACTGGATCATATGTTAGATTTATTTTTGGTCTTACAAGAAGATTCCACACTGTTTCTCAAAATGGTTGACTTTTGTTTTTATTTTTCTCTTATAGCCATTTGCACAAAGAAAAGATGGAATCTTCTTGTAGCTTTGATTTATATTTCCCTGAGAGCTAATGGTATTAGGAATTTTTTTCATTTATTTGTTGGCTGTTTATATTTCCACATGTGAAAAGTTTCTATTTAGATAACTTGCCCGTTTTAAAGTCAGATAATGATTTACTTGTTCTTTTGAATTTCTTATCTATTCTGGAGTTTGAGGAGTGTGATTATGATGTGTTGTGGTATGTTTTTCACTATTCTCTGTGGGTTCATAATGTCCTTTAAATGTAGAAGAATTTGCACCATTATTTCTTCAGCTCTTGCTCTGCACACCCCCCACCCCCGAGCCTCCATTCCAGGTACATTTTACTGCCGATGCTGACTCACTGCTCACCCATACCATCATATTTTTTGCAGTGATTGTTTTCTTTATCATTTTAGATATTTTTAATTTTACTGTATTTTTGGACTTACTAGTGTTTTCTTCTGTATGGCCCGAGTCTACCCGCTAATCCCAGTCAGTGCATTTTACATGGTCTGGTGTAGTTTTCATCTTTATCAATTTAACTTGAATCTGTTCCACTCTTGTCGACCCCTTTGGGGACCCAGCTTCTTCTTCTCAGGGGGGGAAGACACTAGTGTTGTCTGCAGTTCCTGCCCCTGAGCAGTGGCCTGAAAATTTCTCCATATAGCCGGCCTACATAGTCACACAGCTTATCATCCTCATTTCTCATGATCCCTATTTTGTTGTTTTTGTTGTCTAGTGGTTAGTATGTTGAGAACATTATTTACATCTAAGTTTCCATTTGTGTGTGAGAGGGTCAACTTGGTACTTTTTATTTAATTTTGATCAAAGATTGAATTTTCTTTGAGGAACTCTTGATAGTATTAAGGGTTGGCTGGATTTTTCTCACAGAGAGTTCTATATTCGAAAATTCATTTTTTGATTTCTAACCCATGTACTTCATTTATTTTTTTGTCTAATGGAACTTTCAGAACCTTCAGTGCAGCATCAAAAGGAAGAGAAAAATACAAATATTCTGGTGCTGAACTGTCTGTAAGAGGTGTATATTTGTCCCATTGCATGCTATGCGTGGAAGTGTTTCTTTCCATGTTGAGAAAGTTTCCTTCTATTCTAGTTTTCTAGGAGTGTGTATGTGTGTGTGTTTAAAATCAGGGCTGGACACTGAAATTTTAAAAAATAATTTACTACATCTATTGAGAAGATTATACTGTTTTGTCTTTAATATGTTATTGAGGTTAATTATATTTTGCAGTGTTTTCTAGTATTCAAACTTTTTTGTAGGTCCTCCGTAAACACTTGATTATTTTTTCAAATACAAATGTTGCTTGCTAATGTTTGGTTTAGGATATTTGCATCTGGGATCATAAATAAAATTGATCTAGTATATAAACTATGTACCTGGAATTTATAGCATTTCTATAGAATGATATGGGAAGTTCCTTTCATAAAATAGCTAATATTACAGAACAGGTTGAAAAAAAAGTCAAATAAAATTATCTGATGTAGTGAGTCCTTTAGAATTTATTTTCATAAATTTTGTTTTCAGTGCTATTGGCATGAATGTTTTATATTTTGTCAATGTTGCTTAAGCTTAGTTTTTCTCTTATGAGTTTTAAATGTCTACTGTATCTGTAGTGAATCAATCATGTCAGTAATTTATCTTTGAAAGTCATGGTTTTCTCTTCAGTTTTTGTATTAATAATTTTCATAATAGTTGCTTTCATCTTTTATGTTTCAGCTTCATATTTTGCTTTGGTTTAAACTCTTAGTTGATCCTATCTTTCTAGTACATACCTTAAATTAACCTATGATTTTTTTTTTTTTTTTGAGACAGAGTCTTACTATGAAGTTCACATTGAATTCACTATGTTGCCCAGGCTGGCCTCAGACTCAGGATGATCTTCCTACCTCAGTCCCCTGGGTGCTGAGATTACAGCATATGCCAACATGCCTGGATCAACCTAGGAGTTTTAAGTCTCACTTTATATCTTAGTATAGGACCTATTATGCATTCATTATTTTTCAATTATAAATATTTTATCTTTCCAATTAGAGTTTCTTCTCTGACCATCAACTATTTAAATGTGTGACTTCTGGTTTTCAAAAGCATTTTTATACTTTTAAAGATTTTTTAAATTTTTAATGATCATGAAATGAAAATGTAGTCAAGCTAGTTTTAAAACTTTCTTTATGGCTTAATATATGCTTGACTTATAAAGATGATCTGCATATACTTTACATAACTGGGTATTCTTTGATAGCTCCTGTTCCCTCGTTGTGCCAGTTCAATCCTTGTTTTGTATTATATTCTGTGCATTGTTGAGTGTGATGAACTGAGCTCTTTATATCCCTCCAAAATTAATATGTTGAAGCCCCAGTCCTGATGTGCTGGTGTTTAAAAGTGTGTCTTTGGGTATATTAGGGTATTGAGATGGAGCCTTCCAGGATAGAATTAGTACCTTTGTATGAAAAGGTTACAGAGCTAGCCAAGGTCTTTTTGCCATGTGAGAATGGAAGGGGAAATAAACAGTATGCACCCCAGAATGTTACCATGCTGGCACTCTCCTCTCAGAATTCAGAATTACTGAAAAATAAAGTTGTTGGTTGTAAGTCATGAAATGGTTGATACATTGTTGTGCTAGTATGAGTCAACCCAAAGATTAATACACAGCAGAGAATATTCCTTTAATAAATACTTAATATAAAAGCAGTTCAGAGTTGGGAAGTACAAGTAGGCTAACAGAATTCTGAAGTATGTGCTGGGAGACCCTAAGGTTGTCATACATTTTTAAAAAGGATTCTTGCTAATTCTGACATGGCAGCCATTCTTTGTGGAGTTAGATGAAATCTCAGTGTTGTTTACATCTGCATCTCTCGAATGACTAATGATGTTGAGCATTTCTTCATATACTTCTTAGCTATTCTTACTTCTTCCTCTGAAAAGTATCTATTCATTTCAGATACCCATTTTTGAATTGGGTCTTTAAATTTGGGTGGGCTGATTTTTTAAGCTCTTTATATATTCTAGATAGTAGCCCTTTGTCTGAGGAACAGCTGGTAAAGATTTTTTCCCACATAGTAGGTTGCCTTTTCACTCTGTTGGTGGTTTCCTTTGCTGTGCAGAATCTTTTTGAAAGAAAGAGGTCCCACTTGTTGATTTCTTCTGCCAGTTCCTGTGCCACAGAGGTTTTGTTCAAGAAGTCTTTCCCTAAGCCATTGTCTTCAAGAGTTTTGCCTAACCTGTTTTGCAGCAGGTTCAGAGTGTCTGTTTTAATATTTAGGCCTCTTATCCACTTTGATTTTAGCTTGGTAAATGGTGAAAGAGCTAGGTCTAGTTTTAGTCTTTGGCAGGTTATAGCCCAGTTTTTCCAGCACCATTTGTTAAAGAAGCTATCTTTCCTCCATTGAGGATTTTTGGCTCCTTTGTCACAGATGAGGTGGCTCGGTGTATTTGGACTAGTTTCTAGATCTTCTAATCTACTCCATTGATCCTCAGGTCTGTTACTTTGCCAGTACCAAGCAGTTTATATCATGGTGGCTTGCCATGTCAGAATTAGCCAGCAACAAATGTTGGTGAGCCTCTGGAGAAGAGGGAACCCTTCTCCACTGCTGGTGGGAATGTAGACTCTTACAACCTCTGTGGAGATCAGTGTTGAGATTCCTCAAAAAGCTAGGATTGGAGGTCCCATTTGACCTGGCCATTGCTCTGCTAGGCATATACACAAAGGAATTAAAAGAGTCATTTCACAGTGACATATATGCACCCATGTTTATGGCAGCTCAGTTTGTGATTGCTAAGTCTTGGAAACAACCCAAATGTCCGTCAACTGGAGACTGGATAAAGAAGAGGTGGTTCTTTTATAGAATGGAGTATTATTCTGCCATTAAAAATGATAAAATTGAGTCATTCATACTCAAATGAATGTACCCTGAGGACGCCCTCATAAGTGAAATAAACAGGTCACAGATGTGTGAATATCATATATTTTCTCTGGTATGAGACAATGAAGTTGTAATTGAGTTGTAGTATGTATAGTTGAAATTGTGAAGTAGAAAATATTTAAAAGGAAAGAGTGTAAGTGTAAATAATGAGGGGAAAATGAATGTGGTAATAATAAAGAAAAAAAGAAAACAAAGATTGTATATATATAGGGGGTGAGGGGAGGTAGGGCAGGGGTAAAAGGGAAAAGATGAGAATCAAGTCATGTCATATTCTGGTACAAGCTCTTAATGTTGAATGTGATTATGATGTGTATTCATAATGTACCAATAAAGATAATTTAAAAAATAAAAAAATAAAAAGGATTCTTATAAGGTCTCAGGAAAACAGGAAGAGAGCTTCCATCTTCTTGGAGAATACATAAAGAGCCATGTAAAGATGTTGGTAGAAATATGGACAGCAGAGTCCACTCTGGTGAAGACTCAGATGGGTATTAGACTCAGTAAAACAAAATGACAAAGGAGTTGGCTTAATTCTTCATATTCTTGTGTTTTGTGAAGGGTAAACCTTGTGAGCAATGAAATGAGACATGTAGTTGGAGACATTTATAAGTAAAGAATTGAAGGAATCATATGGTTCCTCTTGATTTCTTAGAATAGAAGGTAAGTTAGCGACTTAAGGATGGAATAATTAAGTAAACAGAAGCTACAACTTAAAGATTTGGAAAATTTTTTTAGCTTATCCACATCGTGAAAGGTTGAGAAAGTAAGCTCACAAGGAAATACTAAAAATTTGATCAAGTGGCACTTTGATAAAGAGATTCATATCAGTATGAATTATGGACTTAATCCTTTAAGAAGGACAATTATCTGTTTAAACTGAAGGGAAGGAAGATGAGAAAGAATTGAAGAAGGCTTTTAGACTTCTAAGACTTTGAAAAATGAGCCCCTATTGCCATTTGGCTGTTTATGCATGACCCTTCTTCAGGACAAGGGAAGGCTGACATTGAGGGCAACTCACAAATCGTCAGGGGTGCTGATATGGTTTAGGGTCCATTGCTTTGGTTTTAACAGACTTGACAGTTACCATGCAAAACTTTCTAGGAAAATCCTCCGGGCAGAGTGCTGAGGTGCACTCTCTGTCTGGCAGGGCTATGGGAACAGAACACCCACTCCAGTTGGTCTAGAAGTGGGACTTTTGCATGTGTGTTTCTGGAAAGTGGGTCTGGAAGACAGAGTATCCAACTACAGGGAATTTCCCTTCAGTCCTCTCACCCTTGTCTGACTTAGGTGAGACTTTGGATTCCAGACTTCAGCACTGATTGTGGAACAAGTTAAAATTTGGGGGATATTGTAAAGAAATGAGTGTATTCTGTATGAAAAAGGACACAAATTTTGAGGGGCGAGGGGCAGAATATTCATTTCTGTTCCATCCAGATTTTTGCACTTGTCCATCCCAATGTGATGGCATTGGCATCTCAGTCTTAATGAGATAAGTGCTTTTATAACAAGAGCCCAGATAACTGGCTAACTTCTTCCATGTGAAGATAAGACACAAAGTTGGAGATACAAAGGGAACTCACCAGAACCTGACAGTGCTGCTACCCTGATTGTAGGCTTCTACCCTCTAGAACTATGAGAAATACATTTTCTATGGTTTATAAGCCGTTCATCCATGTTACTTAGTGATAGCAGCCTGAACTGACAACTGTATCAGTGAGCTCGTCTTCAGCAGGATATTTCTCACCATGTTGCCTAGTGAGTGCTATAAATCCAGGCTTTTGGGGTCATGAAAGTATCTTACAAGAGCAATTTTTCACTTTCTATTAAGTCTTCCACATTTTTCTGGTTTTAATCATTTTCCCTATGGATTTAGTTGTTTCAAACAGCACTACTGTGCCAATATTTTGTTTCAATGAGAAGTAAAGTCTTGAGACTTTTGTTTCACATAGAACTTTTATTCCCCCCTCATCGTTTCAAGATATAGCAAGTTTCTTTGCCTCTGGACCAGGATGAGACAGGTAGGTGAAATATTATAGCCTTTTTATTGGAAGAAGAGAAGCCTATATTAAAGACGACTATGTTGGTCCCGAACTCAAAATTATTAGTAACCAAGATACCAGCCCATGGGATCTACAAACAAGACGAGTTCCTCTCTGAGCTGGCACCATCTCTTTCCAACTTTAACAGGGTTGTACATGTGTAGCAGCAAGAGCTCCATATGGCCTCAAGTTGCTACATAGTAGGGATCAGAAGTTGGTTTAATTTATATAGATGTTTACAGATTATCCAAATCAGTCATTCGGGAAGTATTAGAGATTAAAACCTGTATTGGAGCTGATTCTTTCTTCTTATTTTCCCCCTTTATTACCTGGCATTCATGATAGTTACTTTTGTGTATCCACTTGACCAGATCCCATAGCATCCCAGTGTCCGGTTAAACTTTATTCTCTTGGTCTGTGAGGATGTTTCTGGATTCAGAGGGAGGGAAGCAGGTGTCCCTTCCCAATGGGGGCGGGCCTCATCTAGTCAGCTGAAGCTGAGCAGGACAGAAAGACCAACTAAGTGGGGAGTTCACCCGCCTGACATCTCGAGCTAAGATACATCTTGAGCTAAGATACAGGTCTTTTCTTGGCCTCACCCTGGGCCATGCACCATTGAGTGTCCTCTGCCTGGAACTGATCACTGTTTTTCCTTGGTTTCCAGATCTTGGGCCTGGGCTTCGGTGACTGCATAAAATCATTGCTTATAAGAAATTTATATATAGAGAGAGTCTGTCCTCCATATTCGTGGGCACTGCGTATAAGGAATGAGAAAATGTGAAGATATTGAAAGCAGAATTTTAGAAACATCTAAAAAAGAGAAACATGTATTTGCCACGTGTCCAACGCCACGTGAATCCACACAGATTATGCTGCGTGGGAGCACGTGGCCCACGTGTCTCCCGCCACTGCACACGTCGCCAGGCTGTCCCCAGTCCTCGCCTTTTCTTGTCTCCCTTTCATCTCGGTGTGCAGCATATAGACAGGCCAGCCACAGTTATTTAGCCTGGATATTTACAGATGTTTTTTCTTATCTTTATTTCTTAAACAACACAGTACAACTACTTAAAGGTATTCATGCTGCACTAAGTATTATAGGTGATCACTAGGTAATTGAAAGTATGTGGAAGGATATGTAGACACACAAATACTGTACCACTTTATGTCCGGGACTTGAGTACCCAGAGTTTTGGTGTTTAAAGGGATCCTCAGACAATCTCCTACAGATACTTCTAGATGGCCCTGTCCTATTTACTCTCCTTCTATAGAGACCCCTGATCAATACAGTATTGTGTAAGTTTTAACTTCCTTTCTTGACTTCCTATGGAAGCGTTTCATTTATTCCCGTTACTGTACTTTATGAGACTCTAAGCAGACAGAGTAGAAGAATGATAGCGGCTGCAGAGTATGTGGAGAGTCACAATTATGAAACCTATTTAGAAAATGTGAAAAAGAGGGGCAGTGGAAGATAAACTCTGCATGACAGTTACAAAAATGGACGGAACGAAGGGTGGGCCACATCCAGGGTAACGGTTTTTAATGCAGTGGTGGTGAGTTTCTTTGAGTGGCTGAATGCTTGAAAATTGAGGTGCTTTTTGTGAGACTCCACCACATTTTAGTGTCTTTATTTTCATCACGAGTAGGAACAATTTTACCAGTAAAAATATGACTAAATTGTGGAAAACATACAGCAATCATAGCGGTGATTGTGCATAACCATGGCCATACAACTTGAGGGAAGAAGAATGATTAGCTCTTTCTAAGTTTCCGTCTTAATATCCATTTGCTTAATTACCAGCTAACAGCCTGTGTCATAATAGGCATCGACATCAAAGCAGATTTGTAGGGAAAACGAACCTTTAGAAAAACTTTCGCATTGATATTTTGCCCATGATTGTGTTTCTTAGCAGCGTTCTTGGGGCCTGCAGCTCTCGTACGTGCACAGCACCCCAGAAGGTCTTCCGGATGGTTGTATGACTTGTTTCAGAATATGGCTTTAATTTTCTTCTACAAAATGCTGTTATTTAAGGAAGTATTTTCAGTCTACTTCTTTTCAAACTGTGATGTTTTGGGTATCTGTCCCATACATGTGACGTTGAGAAGTTTTGACTTTGTAAGTTTTCGTCCCAGTTGTCTCTGTAGCCTGGTGTGGCGGTGCTGCCGGATGAAACAGTGACTTTGGAAAGTGCCTCTGAGATGGTTTGTAACATGGGGCGGGTGAAGGTGTGACGGACTCACAACACTGGCACACTGTTAGGAGCTGGGCGGTACTCTCGGCTTTGCGCCAACATTCAGGCCCCTCATGTTAGTATCCATGGCAATAGGATTTAAAAAATTCTTCCTAATGAAAGCGGTTGTAATTTAAAATGTTGTCTCACATTTGCCCGTAAGGACACTTCAGAGTGAGGGAGAAGTATTAAGAGTTAGGGAAAGAAAGACAGAGCGACCTTTCTGGTTTTGTGTTTTTCTCTGCTTGTGCTGAGATCGAATTATCGGGTCATCTCCGTTTTCAGCAGAGTAAATTGAAGTCCTGACCCTTCATTTGTACGGAAGTGGCAGCACGGCAGGAAAACAACACAGCGTTCGAGTTCTGTCAAGAAATTCCTTGTTAGGAAGCACACAAAGGAGGAAGCAGAGCCGAAGGACTTGGAGGCTGGCAGCGTAGCCTCGGGAGGATACTCAGGGGGGACCGCACCGAGGTGCGGCTGCTGTGAGGCGAGGCTGCTGAGCCCAGTGCAGACAGCCGCGCTGGGTCCCCCCCTGGTCAGCTTTTCCAGACCCGGTGGCATCCGACTCCTCTCCCTCAGCTGGCGCAATCCCCCGTGCTCACCTGGGACGGGCCTGGCCTGACCACAGGGAAGACACCGAAAGGCCCCAGGGTCCCCAGATACAGGCTGGATCATCCAGGTGAATGATCTCCAGTGTGAATTCCTGTCCGGAGGAGCAAGGGCCTAGCCGCGGCTCCCTTTCTCTGTGGGCTGAGCGTGGCTGCAGCAGGCGCAGGACTGTCTGCATTTGGATTGGTCTGGTTGTATGTTAGTGCCCTGAGCCCAGGGCATAGGGTCCCACAGAGACGCGTGGGCCTTGGGTCAGTTGGGAGCCTCTTCGTGGGAGGACTTCGAGGCTTACCTGGGAGCTCAGACTATAAGCGCCAGAGCCCAAAGAACCTGCCAAGTACTTCCAGTGGGGATTAATCTGGTGGATATTCGGGTTGTCAGATTTTTTTCATCAGTATAGTACGAGAAGACAAGTTCTAGACTTCATTTGCTTATGGATTTCAGTCTTGTCGACTACATAGAAGTGGCTTTAGGATGGAATATTTGAACATTTAGTAGGACTTCAGCAACTTGTGGTGGGTGAGAGGCTAGCCTGCTTTGGGAAATAGATTTACTTCAGTGAGTTTTTAAATATAAGTGAAATAAATAGGTCACAGATGTGTAAATATCATATCTTTTCTCTAGTATGAGAAAAGGAAGATGTAAATGAGTTCTAGGATATATGGTTGATATTATGAAATAGAAAATCTTTAAAGGGAAAGAGGCTATAGGGGTAAATAATGAGGGGGAAAATGTGATAGTAATAAAAAAAAGGAAACAAAGCTTATCTATATAGGGGGTGGAGTGTTGCAGGGTGGGTGGGGGAAGGGAAAATGAGAATCAAGTTGTATCATATTCTGGTACAAACTCTCAATGTTGAATGTGATGACAATGTGCATTCATAATGTACCAATAAAGATTTGAATAAAAAATTATTTGTTGAGGCATAATTGAAATGTAATGAGCTCCATACATGTAATGTGTATAATTTCATGAATTTTGATGTTCTTGAGATACAAATGCCACAATCAAGAAAATACACATTTATATTACTCAAAAAATTTTCCTGTGTTTTAAAAATAACCATTACTCTCTCTAGCCCCACCTTAGACAACCATGAATCTATTTTCTGTCATTATATATTACTTAAATTTTTTAGATTATACTGTAGAGTTATGTAATATGCACAATTTCTCCTTTGCCCATCAGCTTAGTGTTTTTGTGTTGTCTATATTGTTTCAGGTGTAATTATTTCATTACTTTTGATTAGTGGATAGCATTCCATTATATTGATATACTGTATTTTGTTTATGTGTATGCTTGCTACTAAACTGTTGAGCTGATTCCAAATTTTGACTTACAAATAAAGTTTCAATGAACATTTGTGTGGACTCTTTTTCTTTCACTTGGGAAAGTTTCTAGGAGAATGATGGTTTTGTCTAGGTGCTATATATATATATATTTATATATAATATATATAAATATATATAATAAATTTATATATAAATATATATAAATATATATATAAATATATATAAATTTATTATATATATTGGCCATGGCTCCATTTCTTTCCCTATATATATATATATATATATATATACACACACACACATATATATGTACATATGTATATGTATATATGTATATGTATATACATATATATGTAAATATATATGTATATGTATATACATATAGATAGTTTTAAGAGACTGACAATTTTCAAATATATTTTTACCATTTACTTTCCTACAAAGACTATCTGAGAGCTTTACATACTTGACTTCCTTGCTTTTGATGAGTTTAAATTTGACATATTTTTATTGATATCTAGTTTTGTTTTGTATTGTTTTGAGACAGGGTCTCACTTTTGTGGTTCAGGTTGGCCCTGAGCTCAGCCTCGAACTAACAGCAATCCTCCCACCTCTGTCTCCTGAGTGCTGGGATTACCAGTGTGAGCCACCATGCCTGGCACCGTGGGTTGTGGTTCCAACTGCTGGTGAGCATGAGTCTCCACACTCAGCATTGATGTATGTGGTTACTGGGGGTCAAACTTGGGCCCTTGCACTTGTAAGGCAGGCGCAGGAGCCACTGAACTAAATCCCCAGCCCAACATCTCCTAGTTTTAATTTATATTATTGTGATGATTACTAAAATTGAGCACCTTTCTTTTTCTTACAGGCTATTGATGTATAATGGTCTGTGAAGAGCTTATTAAAATATTTTTTATCAGGTCATTTGTCCAGAGGGGCATTATTCAGTTGTAAAAAGCTATCATATATTCTGACAGAAGTCCTTTATCGGACAGGGCTGTATAAATCCTTGTCCTCTGCCTGTGACTTGGTTTTTTCATGTCTTAAATTTAGATGAAGCCCAAATTATCATAAGTGTGTCATTATCATAAGTGTGTCTATGTTTTACTCTAGCTTTGTAGTTTATAACTTTACAATGTGATTTATGATTAATTTACACAAAAATAATGTGAGATACTTCCTTTTCCCACATAGGTATACATATGCTCAGGGCCAGTTTAGGCTGGCCCTGCACTTACTATGTTGTCCAGGTGAGCCTTGAACTCACAGCAATCCTCCTGCCTCTGTCTCCTGAGTGCTGTGATTATAGGTGTGAGCTACCGCGCCTAGCACTGTGGTATGGGATAATGATTGTTGGTGGGTGTGAGTCATCACACTAGGCATTGTTGTATGTGGTTACCAGGGATGAATCTGGGCCCTTGCACTTGTAAGCAGGCGCTGGAACCACTGAGCTAAATCCCCAGACCAGCTATGTAATAAATCTTAAAATCCAAAAAGCTTCCCCTCCCACTTTGTTCTCAAAATTATTGTGGCTTGTAGGTTATTTATATTTGCCTATACATTGTACAGGGTATTTACTAACTTTGCCAAAAACATCTGTTTGATTTCATTTTGCATTGTATTTAATCAAAATAGAGAAATTAATATCCTACCAATATCAAATCTTCTCTAATTTATCAGTAATGTTATATTACTTTTAATAGGAGTGTTTTGAATGTTTTCTTAAATTATTTCTTAAGTATTAATAGATTTTGCTGATATTCTAAACATAGTTTAAAATATTTTCCTTTTCAAATTGTCATTATAATATAGAAATATGATTGGTTCTTTTAATTACTTTGCTAAATTCACTAAGTAGTTCTCATGGTTGACACTAGCTAAAGGGTTTTGTAGATCTCTACCCCACCCCACTTTTTAAAATTGAGAATATTCCTAGTATACTGCTGCTTTTGATTTGTTTTTATTCAAAATTGACATTAAAGTTAGCAACTTTTTACGCTTACATTGAAATGATTATTGAGTTTTTCTCTTTTATTGTGTTAATTTGGTGAACAACATCAATAGATTTGGGTCTCTTAAACTAAGGTTGCATTTCTAAGATAAACCTTATGTCATCATACCATACTTTTTTCTAAATGCTTCACTAGATTAGATTTCTTCAGATTTTGTTAAAGATTTATAGTGCAGGATAGTAGAAATTATTTACTTCCTCCCCCTTTGTTATTCCCTCATAGTTTTCCCTACACTTTCTCACAATTATAAGAGATATCAGTATATAATTTTCTATACTTGTGATGTGTTTGTCAGCAAGTGTTTGTATTATGGTTATGCTGACCTCATAAAATGGTTTGTGAAATGTTCCTTCTTCCTCCATTTTCTGTAAATGTTGTGGAAAAGTTGGTATTATTTGGCATTTGGAGAACTCTATTCAACAACTGCAGAGCACTATCTTTCTCATCCTGATTAGGTAGTGGGTCATAGCTCAAATCTCTACACTTACTGATTTTTTATTAATTGCTCTGTAAACTACTGAGACGGGAGTGGTAAAAAAAAATCTGTTTTGCTTTAAATTTTATTTCTCCTTTTAGTGTATTACTTTTTCTTCATCGATGTCGAAGCCCTGTTATGAAGTTCATGTACACGTAGGCATTTTGTGTGACTTTTGATTGGTGACTGAATCTTGGGAGCTGTGACTTCATCCGTGGGTCCATCCATTCGTGAGACCATATTTTGGGGGTGCTACAGGGAGGGCATGGAACTTGGGAGTTGGAAGGAGTGAGTGAAGGGGTTGAAGTGTGTACTGTTTTAATCCATGATTCCTTCCTCGCTGGTTCTTTCTCTTCTTCCTGTTTCCCAGGAAGTGAGTGGCTTTTCTCTGCCTTACCCTTCTGCCAAGACTGTTTGTTTCTGCAGTGCTGTTTCGTTTCTGTTTGTTGTACCTGCTTTCCTGTTGTTAACTGCTCTTGCTGCTTCATGTATGTGTTTACCATCTATTCTCTCAGTGTTCACTTTAAGTATCCCTATGAAAAGCTTAGCTAGAACTGTTTGTGTTTTCCTTCATCATGGGTTGCTCTAGGGCTCCTAAATACACACTCAGATTATCACAGTCCATTTTGAGTAGTATTATACCACTTTACAACCCTCACATTTTACTTAACACCACATTATGTCAGTTCATCATGATTTATACTTTGGGATAGTAGAAATTATTTGCGTCTCACCCCCTTTATTATTACCTCATAGTTTTCCCTACACTTATCAACTCTGGAATGTAATGTTATATGTTTTCTTTAGTCAGTTACCTTTTAGAAAAATTAAAAGCAGAAAATATTCATATTTTCATTTACTCAGATTTTTACTATTTCTCTTGCCTGTATTCCTTCCCTTAGATATGATATTTAGTTTCAGTTGTTGTCTATCCCATGAAGAACTTCTTTTAATATTTCTTTAAGTATTAGTCTGATGTCTCTTCCATTTATATGAAAATGTCTTTATTTTGCCTTGCTTTTTGGGAAATATTTTCTAAGTATAAAACTCAGTGTGGCTTTTTTGTATCACATAAATATGTCAGTCTGCTGTATTTTGAGCTCTCATTTTCTCTGAGAGAAATCAGTTTACATTTGTGTTATTGTTCTGTTGTATATAATGTATTTACTTTGCTACCGTCAAACATTTTTCTTCTTTATTTTCAACTAGCTGAATTATCTGCCTTGAGAATGAACTTTTTGACTAGGTTACTGCAGTTTTAAAAATGTGTATGTTGGGTTTTCCCCATCAAATTGGGAGTTTCAGCCACCATTATTTCAAAAATATTTTCCCTCCATATTACTGTCTTTATTGAACATTAGTTACACACATTTCATTTTATGTTTTTTAAGAGCAGAAAAATTTATTGTGGAGTAGGAAGGGGGAATAGGAATAACTCCCACAGGATAGGAGGGTCTCAAGTGGGTTGCGCAACTGCATACATTTTAGACTGCTCAATATGTTGTATAGTTCATAGAGACTTTGTTACTATGTTTTGAAGTTTTTGTTTTTGAGATTGCTTACTTTTCTATAGAGGTCTCTGAATGTTTATTACCATCTCTAATCTGACATATAACCAATGTAGTGACATTAAAAATTCCAGATATTATGTTTTTAATTCTGTACTAGTTATTTTTATAGTATTTCCATTTTCTACTAAAATTATTCTGTATATTCATTATGACTATTGATTCTGTATATTCATTATGACCATTCCCTTTGATTATTTTTTATTAAAGTTTTGCTGTATAGTAGTTATACAGAATGACATTTTTACTTGTTTGTCCATGGATATAACATACTTTGATCATTTCTACCCTCCTCCTACCACCTCCTAAATTTCCCTCCCTGATTCCCTTCCTCTTGTCTATAAGTCTTCCATCTACTTTCAGGTTATTACTATTATTATTATTATAGACTCTGCATATGAGAAAATATGTGAAATTTATCTTTTTAAATCTGAAGGTAAGGACACAGGGAAAAAGAAATCCTAATACACTGTTGGGAGGGAATGTAAATTAGTAGAGCTGCTATGGAAATCAATGTAGAGGTTTCTAAAGAACTGAAAACAGCTACTATTTGATTTAGCTTTAGCATGCCTCAGTCTATACCTGAAAGAATTAAAGCCCGCATATCATAAAGGTGCTTACATACCCATGTTTACTGTATCACGATTCACAATATTGAAGTTGTTCAAACAGGCTGGGTAGCCATCAGCTAACAAATGGAAAAAGAAAATGTGGTGTATATACACACAAGAGTAGTAACCCTTCCTAAGGAAGAATTAAATATCATTTGCAGAAACATGAGTAAAACTGGAGATCATCATGTTAAGTGAAATAACCCTTTGATTCCTTGAACATTAAAGATTTGTCTTCTGGATCCACCATGTGAGTTGTCTTGAGACTAGTTCAATTGACTGATTTTTTTTTTCCTGAGTGTATACATTTTTCTTGTTTCTTTGTATGTCTAGTAATTTATGGTTGTGTATTGGACATTAATTATGCATGAAATGTAGAGTTATTGGATTTTTTCGTCTTCTTCCTGAGAGTTTTGAAAATCAACTTGACTGGATTATGAGGCTCCGGGAGAACTGACCGAAACAGTGGGGGTGCTGGACATGGTGGGCTAATCACTGATGTGTATGTTGAATGTGCTCTTAGGGTGTGGGTCCCAGCTGGAGGGTCTTCACCTGTAGCACACCTTCACAGCCAAGTCTCTCATTAGCACTGTCCCTTGCCTGCTTCCTGGCTGCCAGGGACTGAGCGCTTTGTTCCACTGGATCCCGGTGGATGTGTCCATCTTGGCATCAGCTGGCCGTGGACTAAATCTTAGTTTCCTGGAACAAGAGATCAAACTCAGAACTTTGCTCTTGTGAGGCAGGCGTGGTGTCACTGAGCTAAATCCCTGGTTTGGACTGAATCCTTTGATACTATGGCCACAATAAATTTCTCCCCTCTCCTTAACTTTGTCCAGCAGCTGGTAAAAGTGTTTGCTGCCTTTTGTCCTAGCACACCATTTAATTGCTAGCTGTTTTGAATAATTTTATGGAGCACTGGTTGTGTACTTTGCTATGGTCTGCCTGTTTTCCTTTCTGTTCTTCTTCTAAGGTTGACTTCTCAGAATTTTAACAGAAAGCCTAGGATTCAGAATGGACCACCCTATTGGGGTACACCCAGTTTTTGCTTTCTCTTGCTTATTCTGTATATCTTTAAGAGTTGGTTTGAACATTTTTGTTGTGAATTATTTTTATTTGTAAGAGAATTAGTTTGAATTACTGTAGTATTATCAGACCTGAAATTTTCAATATTGTAACCAATTTCTTCCTTATAGTTGTGCTTTCTGTGTTACTAATTTTAGTGAAAGATTGTCTATTTTACTGACTCATATTTAAGGATGAGTGCCATCTCTTTTTTCATATATGAAGTGAAGTTGTCAAAACATTGTGTAGGGGACTTTGGATGGCAAACAGGAGGACCAGTGTTGACACGTCCTGTGCCTTTGTCTAGTTCTTTGACTACATGCCCGTCTCTTCAGTAGTTTTAGCCTCAGGTTCTATTCTGTAGCATGGAAGATTTGTTGTCTTAGTGCATTTTGAGGTGGTTTAAAATGTCAGAAAAAATTTTCAGCAGAATCATATGAAAAATATAAATTAGATGAAAGCAAAAGGCCCCTGACTGTAGAGCAGATAGAAAGCAAGTGCTCGGTGAGACCACCTGCTCTGTCCCTTCCACAGTGGTGCTGAGGAGCCCTTGACCTCCCTGGAGCACAGTTAAAAAACATCGGATGATTTATAAAAATCTTTCCCAATGTCCTGCTCTTCTTTGAGAGAAGTGACCGCTTTTCCTAGGACCGGATACAGGTGTTGGTTGTCACCTCGGAACTCCCTTCTACTTTTTTTCCCCAATTTAACCAACCCTCATCCTTACTTCTGTCCTCCTCATGCCACTGTGGGAGGACATTTGATGGAATCCTGTACTATAAGGATTTCCTAACATTGTGTTTAGAACTAGCACCCCGTTACTGCACCCTGAGCACAGCCTGCCCCCACCTGCCTCTACTTTCTGTCTGTAAGATGTGAGCAATACTTATCCCTACCTAATTGCTCTTGTGTGGGTGGGGAGGAATTAATAAGCTTGGAGCTGCAGTGATCATTTCTAAATTCTTTATCCATCTGTAAAATAGCAGAAGACAGGCTCGAGAAATGCTTTCTTTGCATTACCAGTTGGTGATTTTTTTTGGCCTTAAAAAAAGCAACAAAATGAGCAGGTGTTGGGCTCTGCCTACTTCCAGACAGCGTGGCTGACTCCCACGGAGCTCCACCTCCAGGCTTGGGAAAAGGACTGTGTGGGAATGTGAGAAATACAACCCACTCTACCATCTTAATCTCCTACCATCCGGGTCCTTGTTTCTCCTGCGCTTCCCATACATCAACCCCGATGGTGAGATCTGATGTTCTTTGGATATAAATGCAAGTCTGCAAAGTAAGATTTGCACATGAGTGATTCCATGATGGAAAATAATAATAGTTTCAACATTTTTGATGTATTTACATAAAGTATGTGCTAAATGCCAATATGTAGATCATCTCACTTAGTCCTCTTAGCAATTCTAAGAGATTAAGGAATAACAGCAAAGATACTAAAGCCCTGGAAGTGAAGAAATCTACTTGGTTCACAAACTATAACCGGAAGATGTCAGAGTCAGCTCTGGAAGCCTTGTTCCACGTTCTGCCCCCAAACCACTCTGGCTTTGACTAGTGTCCACCTCATAGTTTCTTTGCACTGCGGTCTCCCATCTCGTCTCCTACACATGGACAATGCAGATAGAATTTCCTCTGCTCTTCCTTAAGCTAGAGAAAATAATCACTAAAAACTAGAGATGGGCGTTTTAGTAGGAACTTTATACAGATGAGTCATTGTCCTATGACTCTCTCGGCCTTCAGTTCATCAACTCCTTGCAGCGTGGGAGCCCCTCCCCATGCAGCGTGGAAGCCCCTCCCCTTGCAGTGTGGGAGCCCCTCCCTGCTGCGGCACCTCCACAGTGTGTAAGTAAAGCACTGAGGCCAAGTGGCAACCAGTCAGAAAGAGTACACAAGATTTTGACTTCTTTTTGGTGGTGGATACTTAAAGCATTCCTAAGATCTGTCTAAATTCTGTGATCAAATCAAATAAACAGTTTTCAACTTCAGAATTGACCCACATCCATGAGAGGTTAGCAAGTTAATTGTTAAAAGACTAAGAATTTTAAGTACAAACTGCCACTGTGCTATTTCATATATATTTAATTTGAAAAAATATTTGAACTTAAAAGTTAAACAGGTCTTTAAAAAATTCTGTCTTTATCTCTGAAATAAATATCATAATATAGATAGGACTTGGTGATTTTTTTCAAAGATAAAACTGAGTAGGGCAGTGATTTGTTGTACCTGCCTTGCAAGTACAAGGGCCTGGGTTTGATCCCCAGTAACCACAAACAACAATGCCAGGCGTGGAGACTCACATCATCCAGCAATCAGCACCACATACAGCAATGCTGGGCATGGTGGCTCATGCCTGTAATCCAAGGACTCGGGAGGCAGAGGCAGGAGGATTGCTGTGAGCTCAAGGCTAGCCTGGGCTACAAAGTGAGCTCAGGGCCAGCCTGAACTACAAAGCGAGACCCTGTCTCAAAAAAAAGATGAAATTGAGCGAAACCTAGACCAGCTATGTAGTTGTTGACACAGTTGCCTGATAAGGCAAGTAACTTGGAATTTTCAAATAGATAAGAGCCAAAAATTGAGTTCAGAGGAAATGAAAAAAAAAAATACAACCATTAGGGAGGAATATTGGAAAATTCCTCCGCAAACCAATGACTTACAACACTGGAGACCTAGAGAGGGGCCTGAGTTGGTATAACTGTGAACACATCACTGCCTCTTTGGGCTTTCATTTCTCCATTAGGAAATAGATGCTCATGAACATCCTCTCCAGCCCAACCTGTATGATTTGTTTCTTCTTGTGGCCAGTATTGGTTTTATCCAAGGTTGTGGAAGACCTTTTTCTGGAGGAAGTAATGACTGTCGAGGAAGACAGCCTATATCCACTGCTTAGAAACTCTGAGGCATGTTATTGGCCTCACGATGCCTTCGTTTTCTCATTTATATAATGAGTATATTAATAGGATCTATTTCACTGGGTCACTGGGTGGATCAAATGAATAAGCATGTCAAGCTGTAAAACAATGAGGAGCGGATGATAAGTGTTGAAGGATTGCTGTTATTGCTATAATAATGCCACAGTTGCTGCTTAGTGGCATTTGAGAGAGACTGCAGATTTGCTTTTGAGCCTGAGAATGCTCTGATGTCCTTGAGGAGTGAGACTTAGAATAGCATGTGCAATTGTATTAATAATCCTACGAGGAGCAGTCGGCCTGCCTATTTGCATTTACACCCACAGACTGACAGCTCTTCGCAGTCTTCTCTGTCTTCCTCCCTTACAGGGGAAGTGGCTCTAGGGAGGTGGCAGGGAAAGGGTGGTGCTTCTTCTGCCCTCACTTCACAGAACCCAGATCTGGCCCATTTTCCTGATGCCAGCAAACCTGATGATGTGCACAGTGGGTAGGAATAGAGGTTCTATGTTCAAGCCTAGCCTTGTTCATTTCCTAGCTTTGCTTCCTTATAGCAACTTATTCCTGCGCCTCTGCTTCGTAACTCAGCAGGAAGAATTCTGATAGTTCCTATTTTATGGGGTGGCTGTGCTGATTAAATGGGATACCTTATGTGAGTTCCAAGAAGTTATCTGGCGTACGTAGTGGGTATATTAGAAATGTTATAGTCACTGTCTGGTGAATACGGCAGGTGAAGAGAGTCTTTGCTATGTGACTCTGGAAAAAATCAGGGAACACATAGTAATAAATACTTTCTAATAGATGGAGAAATGTCCACACATTTACTCATGAATTTGAAGTGGGTGACTGATGATATTTTTAAAACTTGTCCAATAATGCAGATAGAATGGAATCTCAGAATTGGTGAAGGCTCCCATGAATGTGCAGCCCGAAAGCTTTGCACGGATATGTTCCCTAACAGCCCCCAAGGTGTTCAGCTGGGTGCATATTCTAATGGTAGAGGGAATTTCATTTTATCCCTGCCATTTTGGGTATCTCTTCCACATGTGATGATCCATCCCAGGTCACAGTGTAGTGCCCAGTACCAAGGAGCACAGGTATTGGGTGGTTTTCTTACAGGAGGAGATTGATGTGGCTTGTTGGAGTGAGTACAAGAGAACGATCTAGTTTCTTCTGATGCTTAGCTTTTCAGATCCTACCGGGCTGCTGGACACAGCCATTCAAATTGAATGAGGCAAAAACGATGTACATTTACATTTGCATACCAGATGCTCCACCGGGAACATCATTGAGAAACAGATTGAATATTCAGGCCTGTCAGGCCTCAGACTTTGGTGCTAGAAAAGACCTGGGTAATGACCCAGGGAAGAAAATTTTCTGAGAGGTTTAAGAAAACAGGCCACAGCAGCTAGCTGAGTATGCAGAGTGAGTTCGTTCTGTGCTCTGTCCCTCGTTCTGAGTTCGGTTGTCCCTGAAGACAGGCTGTTTAGCTCCAGTCTTGCTTTTACCTCTTGTTGGTTAGAGTGACCTGCAGCTATCGGAGCACTCTCTCTGCCTCAGTTTTCTTGTGTGGAAAACTGATGATAGGGTTTTATGAATTACAAGATGCTTAGAATGGACCTTGGAGCATAAAAAGCACTCATGAGGTA
>PVIR01001984.1:0-22752 GCA_004026965.1 Petromus typicus
CCCCTTGTCCCCTTCTTGTCTAATAGTCTTTTCTACTTTCCTGTCATCTTTAAAAATTCTACATTAGATCAATTAGTCTTTGTGAGTCTGGCTTATTTTGCTCAGTCTGATGGTCTCCAGTTCTATCCATTTTCCTGTAAATGACAGACTTTCGTTTTTCTTATGACTAAATAATACTCCACTGTGTATATATACCATATTTTCTTTATCCATTCAACTGTTGATGGGCACCTACCTGGGCTAGTTTCATGTCTTGGCTAATGTTAGTTGTGCAGTACTTTAAACTGAATATTGAGGCATCCTTACAGTACGCTGATTTTAATTGCTTTGGGTATATACCAAGGAGAGGCATAGCTGGGTCAAATGGTAGATCTATTTTTAGTTTTGTGAGGAACCGACATACTGATTTCCACAGTGGCTGGACTAATTTACATTTCCACCAGCAGTGTAGAAGAGCCATCCCCTCCCCCTCCTCACCAGTATTTATTGTTTTTTGTATTCTTGATGAAAGCCATTCTCACTGGGATGAGATGGAATCTCAGTGTAGTTTTGACTTGCATTTTCCTAATGAGTAAAGATGTTGAATTTTTTTTCAGATACTTATTGGCTGCTTGTACATCTTCTGAGAAGTGTCTGTTTAATTCATTTGACCTTTTTTCTTTTTGTTTTTTTGAGACAAGGTCTTGGGAAGTTGTTCAAGTTGGTCTGGAATTTGTGACCCTCCCGCCACAGCCTCTCAGAGCCTCACGGGATTGTATGTGTGTGTCGCCATTCCCATTATGTCCCCACCCTTTTGAAGTGTACGGTCGAAGCCGAGCATGGTGTTGCTTTCCACAAAGTGTGATTAATGCTGGGTGTGATGCCACATGCCATAACCTCAGGGTCCTCTCTGAGACAGGATCATCACAAGTTCCAGGCCAGCTTGGGCAGTTTAGCAAGAAATTGTCTCTAAATAAAATACAGAAGAACTAGAAATGTGCATCAGTAGTAGAGCACTTGCTGTAGTATGCGTGAGGCCTTGGATTCATTTCCTGGTACTTCAGAAACAAAACAAAACAAAACAAAAAAAACAAATGGAGCCATGATTTATGAAAAGCTGTTCTGAAAATACTTCTGTACTACACTATTTAGTATCTTTTATGGCAAAGTTAGTTTGTTACCATGTAGAAACCTGAAATCTGGAATTACTCACATGATCTGGGACAGAGCTAGAAAGATAATTTATGATCTCAAACCCCAGCTGGAATGGTCATTTTGCCCTCTTTTGTCTGGTCTTTGCAGGTTTTTTTATTTATTTCCATCCCTAATAATCTTTTTTTCTTGCTGACAAAAGTAGCTGTCCTTAGAGATGCTAGGATTGTTTAATCCTGATGCCCATGGACTCTGCCTTTGGGACTCCAGTCTTAACAAACTAGCTCTCGGGGCTGGGGATTTAGCTCAGTGGTTCCGGCGCCTGTCTTGCAAGCGCAAGGACCCGAGTTTGATTCCCGGTTAACCACATACAATACCGGGTGTGGAGACTCACACCCAGCAGCAATCAGAACCACATACCACAGTGCCTGGTATGGTGGATCACGCCGTAATCCCAGCACTCGGGAGGCAGAGGCAGAAGGATTTCTGTGATGTGAGTTGGAGGCTGAGCTCAGGGCCAGCCTGAACTACAAAGCAAGATCCTGTCTCAAAACAAACAAACAAACAAACAAACGAAAACCAAACTAGCTTTCTGTAATATTGTTTTATTCCATTCAGATGAATTATACTATCTAGCGTACTCAAAAACTTTGGAGTTTTTTTGGACATAATGGGAATGGAACCAAGGTCTTCTGCATGTTGGCCAAATGCTCTACCACGGGGCCATATCACCAGCCCTTGTAAACATTTTTTATTTTGAGACAGGATCTTGCTAAATTACCCAGACTAACCTTGAATTTAAGATCCTCTAATCTGCCTCCTCCAGTCTCCTGCGTAGCTGAGATTAGAGGTATGTGCCACTGTGTCCAACTTTAAAAACTTTAACACTGCTTACTACTGTAACAAGCTTTCCCAGATACCCACATGAACTGTAGATAATCAGATTTCTTCAGCTCTGGTCAGATGTGGCTGAAATAGTCATACCACTGTAGCCATTTTCCCTAGAGAGCTGTAGGTGTTTTGAGGCCTGTGGTGAGGGCTGACTTCAAAGCTCTGTGCTTCCCGTGTTGGTAGCTGATGAGCCCAGTCATGTTGGCTATGTCCAGTCGCTTTCCTAACTCCTCTCTTAACCTGAAGGCCAAAATGCAACCCCCAAAGATAAGTGAGTCTACACGTTTCCAGTATTTTGAGGTATAGGAATCTCCTATGAAGTGGCAGACCTTTGAGAAATAGTATTATGAGCTGTTCTATTTTGCTGTGGCTTTGGAAAACCTTCGGATTCCTCTACTGAAATCAGTTTGCAAGAAAAAGTCTAAATGAAACAGTGTGAGTCACAAAGCAGCCACCCTTTCTCATAATAGCACTTCTCAGTAGGGGAATTTTTTTGGTAGCTGTTGGGGGAGGAATTTGAGTAGGCTGTAGATGATACATCCCCTGGTGAAACGTAACCAGAGGCTGCCATGTCAGAAGTCTGGTGCATTCCATGCTGACACTTGTCCTGAATTCAAAGTGCAGGATGGCGGAACAGAACGGGGAAGCCTGTCTCAGTGAATGGCCGCAGTCGCATGAGCAATGAGATTGGAACTTCAATATTCAAAATGTTTTAATGTTGCAGTATAAACAGATCCTGAAATGGATCAGAGAGTCAGAGGGGCAGAAGCCGTTTACAGGCGGCGGAACACCAGCTTTTAGGATTATGGGATAGCTGTGGACCTAATGATGTCACTTAAAGATCATGAATGGTTTCTTTCCCTCACTGTCTGCATCTCCTTTTTTCATATTGTTAAGTGGTACTTGGGACTGACCATGACACCATTTCACAGAGAATGAATTCATACAAGCTCATCCGTGCTCTTAAGATTTTAGGTCTAAAGTACATCGAACGGCACCCAGAATAAACACCCAGTCACTTATGGGAGAGTGAACAGGAAGTAGTTCCATATATACTGAAAGATATCAGCATCCACATCACCTCCCTCAAACCTCTCTGCCAACCCAAGCCTGAGTGTTTTAACTGTTGTCAGCTTCACTGATTTGCAATTCTTCTTCAGGACTCATATTTAAATGACTATTTTATGTAAGCTACAGATACGGGAAAGTCTGAAAGTTTTTTTACAACTCTGTTAAGATTTGTAACAGAGTTACAGTCATGTCTGTCCCCCCTCCACGTTTTACTGGCTTTGTACTTTCCTTCAAAGCCTTTTACCAGTTCTGAGTCCCTGGAGCTTAGTAAAGGGGAAGCAGGAAGCCAGTGTTTGATGCGTAAGAACCAGAAATGCTTAAGAGAGGAACGGACAGGACAGGAGTGCGATGCCGGGAGGGAGAGCTGCGGGCCCTGAGGCCTGTTGAATTAAATACTATATGTCCTTCAGCTGTGACCTTTCCCGACTCCTTCAATTAGGAAAAGCAACAGGAATCTGTTGAAAGACCAGTTTTCTTTAGGTTGTAGAGCAAAAAGTTAGACACCTTTAGATAACAGCATCATTGTAAAGTACCTTTTGCCCAAGGAGTTTAAAAATTTAAGGAGAAAGTGATAGTGATGATCACTTTTCTGAAGTAGTAGGAATTACTTCCCTCTATTTTATGTTGGCGTCTTCTGGGTGCATCTTACGGGATGATGCTTCCTCTTCCTTTTCCCTGGTGTAATGAATTCTGTAGAGTTTTAGTCCGGTGATGGTTAAGTGGAGAACAGGAGTTTGTGCTGCTTCAGTTTTGGTTTCACTTGTACATTTCAGGAAATCAGATAATGATGTGATTCTGATTAAGAACTCTTTGGTGTCCAGAATATTTTCTAAAAAGTGAGCTATTTCAGGAATTCCAAAGAGGGAATATTCTTACGTAGCAGATGAATAACTAAAACGTTATAGATTTAATAGTATGTCCCCTACCTTGTTCCTATTTTTTCAGTCCCTGCTCAAAGGTAACCGCTGCCCTGACTCTCCTTTTGTTTTGGGACAGGGTCTCTCTATGTAGTTCAGGCTGACCTTCAACTCACTATGTACCCCAGGCTGGCCGTGAAACTTGGAGTAATCCTCCTGCCTCAGCCTCCCAAGTGCTGGGATTACAGGCCTGTGCCACCACGTCCAGTAGGTATTCACATTTCTCTGCATGTATCTCTTTGAAATATTTGTTTTACCTTTTTAATGTCATATAAACTTTAGGTAAATTATGTCTCTGTCTTTGGGAATCAAACTCGGCACTTTGTGCCATTAAGGCCGGCACCGGAACACAGCTAAATCCTTAGCTCTGTGTAAAATATATATTGCACGACAGATTTGAGATATATAAATGCGTATTATTCCTTTTGGTATGATACATTTATTTCCACTGTTATACTGTATTATATGATTTTACCACAAATATTGTCATCTCTTTCCTTCTCATCATTATGTGTTAAAGTTATTTTCAATTTCCTCAAGAATTCTCTTCCATATTTCCATACATGTTTCTAGGGTACATTCTTAGTTATGAAATAGCTGGGTCACAAGGGTGTATGTGGGGTGTGTGTGTGTGTATTTTGAACTCCTAATTAAATATTGCCAATAGATACCTGATGTACCAAATTATGCTCCCAAAACAGCATGTTTTCTTTGCTTTGTGTCTTTGCTAAAACCTGGAATTGTCATACCTTAATTTTTGGCAAGTTTTGGTGGATGGGAAGTAGTGTGTCATTACAGTTTTGTCATTTATATGTTTGATAAAATATATTTATATGTAATTAGTTATCTTCTGTGAAGTAGTATAAATGCTTGTTTGTGTCTCTTACCCTTGTTTTTCTGGGTGATTCCTCCTTACTGGTTTACATGAGTATTTTTTTTTTTGCTTTGTTTTGTTTCTGGTAAGTTCTTTGTTTTGATATATAATGCAGAAGCATCCTCTAGTTTGTGGTTAATCTGTCTTATTCTCTTGTGATTTCCTATGGCTAACTGAATGTAACATGCTTGACTAATCAAATGTTCTCTCTTACAGCTTACGCATTTGTGTGTTAAATATTTTCTTTCCCTGAGGTCATGAAGATGTTATCATATATTTTCTTCTAAAAGTTTTTAGATTTTGTCTTTCATATTCAAATACTTAATCCATGGAGAATTAAATTTTTTGAATGGGGTAAGACAGAAATAGATTTTCCTTTTTCCTTATGAATAAACAGCTCCCCCAGCATCCTGTTAGGTATAATAAAGCCTTTGCCTACTGATTGGTAGAGCCACCTCTAGCCTCTGTCGGGTTTCCTTGCAGGCATGTTTGTTGCTGGGCTGCTTGTCCTGCTGCATTGATCAGTTTTTCTATCCATGTGCTCATACAGTATCCTCTTAATTGCTGTGGTTTTGTGGTAGACATTGCTGTGTGGAAGGGCAAATTCTTTCACTGTATTTGATTCTTTTTCAGAACGGGATTGGCTAAATGAAACTTTCTGGAGGGCAAATGAGGGACTGTAGATAGGATCAATAAAAGAAAGTACAGACTACCAGGGACTGCTGTGTGTATTGCTGATACTCTTTCTGAGTGACAGGCATCTGGCAAACCCACCCTCATGGGCAGTCTCACGTTTTCCCCCTGCTATATACACAAACAGTAACATTTCCCTGTGTCTTTGTATTGCAAACAACGGAATAAACAGTTTGTTATGTTACAGACAACAACAAAAACTGCTTAGCTATTTTTGGCACTCAGTGCTTTCAGATAAATTTTAGAATAGGCTTTGTTAACTTCTGTGAGGAAAAAAAAAAACTTAGGCTATTTATTGGAATTACATTGAGTTTATCACTTGTCATCTTTATAAAATTGTCTATCCATCAACCTAATATGAGTGTCTTTACAGATAATATAAATTTTTTAATACTTTATTTACATTTTAAAGTTTTGAAATAATTTCACACCAAAAAAATTGCAGCACTTCTATAAGTACATATTGCACATCTTTGCTAGAATCCTCAGATGTTACCAGAAAGACAAAGAGTTGACATTTGTTAATTTCCTGGCTCTGCACAGCAGCTTGGAGTCTTTTTTTTTTTTTTTTTTTTTTTTTGACAGGGTCTCGCTTTGTGGTTCAGGCTGGCCCTGAGCTCAGCCTCCAACTCAATCACAGCAATCCTCCTGCCTCTGCCTCCCGAGTGCTGGGGTTACAGATGTGAGCCACCACACCCAGCCTTGGTATGTGGTACTAATTGCTTCTGGGTGTGAGTCTCCATGCCCAGTATTGTATATGGTTACTGGGGGAACGAACCTGGGTCCTTGCTCTTGCAAGACAGGCGCCGGAACCACTGAGGTAAATTCCCGGCCCTTGGAGTCTTGATGAACGAAACTTCTCAAGTCTGAGAAGCCTGTGTGGACTTGCTCCCGGGAATGAGGGATGCGCGTGATCTTCAGAGTGACACAGGGTACAGAGGAGTGGCCAGGCCTGATACTGAGATCTCCTTAGAATTGATCTGTATCCTTAGGTCATCCAGATGAGACTGCTGCCACCCTCGCCTCCCAAAGGTTGTTCTCTCATCCATTCTTTTGAAAGAGGCCTTTGCCTTTCTGAGGAGGAGGGTGTTCTCAGGCAGCAGTAGGTGGGACTTTAGATCAACCCGCCTTAGGGCAGTATGAGACAACTTCTGGAAGCCAGAGGTATTGTCCTGGGAAGAGGCAGTTGTTCTGTCTTGGGAGAGGCTGTGCAGCGTAGTGGTTAAGGTCACACTCTTAGTGCCCCATTGATTTAGGTGGGGACACCAGTGTGGCTGATTTTTAGTTCTGAAGCCTTGGGTAACAACCTTGTGTTTAATTTCTTTACCTCTAAAGTACAGCTAACGATAATAATAATTCTTAAATATTTACTATTATATGAATTAAATGAATTTATAGACATATCTGTGTCACTCAAAACAGTACCCTGCAGGTAGTAAGTGATCAGTAATTATAAGCTTGTGTTATTTAATGCTATTGGACAAAGTTTTATACTTTTTTTTTTTGATACGGGGTCTTGCTTTGCAGTTCAGATTGGCCCTTAGCTTCACTATGTAGCCCAAGATAGCCTAAGCAATCCTCCTGCCTCTGACTCCCAAATACTGGGATTATAGGCCTGGGTCACCATACCCGACACTGTGATATGTTAAACTTGGGATCTTGCACTTGCAAGGCAGGAGCAGGAACCACTGAGCTAAATCCCTGGCCCTTAACTTTTTTTTTGAGGCAAGGTCTCTCTGTGTAGTTCGGGCTGGCCTTGAATTTGGGGTAATCCTCCTGCCTCAGTCTGAGTGCTGGGGTTACCAGCGTGCAGTACCACATCCACCTTTTTGGGGGAGGGTACTGACAATGAAACTCGGGCCTCACGGTTGCCAGGCAGATGCTGTGCCCCTGATCTCCATCCCAGCCAATTTACCATCTTTGTGCCTTAACTTCTTGAGTAGCTGGGATTATAGGTGTGTGTGTGTGTGTGTGTGTGTGTGTGTGTGTGTGTGTGTGTGTATACCTGCCACTGTTCCTGGCTGCTTGCTCACCTGATTACTCGCTGTTTCTCTTTCTCTTTCTTTCTCTCTCTCTCTCTCTCTTTCTTTCTTCTTACATTTAATAAGTTAATATTCTTTTTTGTATGTCTGAATGTGTTCTGAAACTTCACTTATAATTTTGTTTTTGTTACTGTCTTGTTATTAAGTTTAATGTAGCCTTTCAAAAGGAATTGAGAAATGCATGTTAGTTTCTCCTAGAAAAATTTGTTTAAAGGCATATTAGTGTTCTGGCCACAAATAGATGGCACACTAAGAGAAGTAATTGAATCAGATTTAATGAAAAGACGGTTTATAAGGTGTGGAGAGGCTGAAGGGAACGTGTGGTAGATGATGGGTGAAGCCAGGGCCATAGGGGGAAGCTGTTACCACCACCTAGATCCAAAGGGAAGGGGGGGGAGTTGTTTGTGAACCTGGAATTGTAAGCTGAAAGAGCTGTCCCACAGGCCCATGGACTTAACGTTGAAGAAAAAGTTCATTGTTTGATGCCCTGTGCCACAATAAAGAAAGAGAAATCCTGGTTGGGAGCAGCGGGAGCCAGATAATAAGCACCCCATGTCCTCCATTCTGCTATTGGTGCTTCTCACTGGCCAAACCCAACAGCTCAGGAAGCAGAGGAACCGTGTCCAGAGCTGTCAGCCTCATGGCTGCAGAACACAGTGGACAGTGGGTGCGGACAGGACAAGCTGAGACAGATGGAGAACTGGTACTTTGAAAGTTTGGTAGAACTAATGTAAATTTTCCTATAACACTATTTGTTCCTGGAACTTTTTTTGTTGAGTGAGTAGGTTTTTATCTGATTCAAGATTTTTTTTTTGTATGATTGTGACTTTCTTCTTTTCTTTCCTTCTGGCTCTTTTCATTTTTCCTTCTTCCTTCTTTAGTTCTGGGCACCAAAGCCAGAAGCTAAGTACTTCCCAATCGCTCTGTCAGTTTTGATAAGGTATATATTTCAAGGCAGTCTCTGTGTTCATCTTTATTATGTTCCTACTTGTATTCCTAGTATTGCTTATATATTTTCTTTTTATTCTTGTTCAGTCTTGCCCCAGAGGCCTATTTTATCAATTTTATTTTCAAAGGACTAGTTTTTGAGCTGGGCATGGTAGTGCATACCTGTGATCCTAGCACTGGGAAGGCTGAGGCAGGAGGATAGTGAGTTGGAGATGAGCCTGGGTTGTGTAGTAAATTTAAAACTGGCCTGGCCCTTACCTTAAAAAAGCCCCAACCACAAGAAGAAAGGACTAGGTTTTTTTTTTTGCTGATTATCTTTGTGTCTATTTCATTGCTTTTTACTTTTAACGGTGTTTTATCTTTCCTTCTACTTTTCTTAGGTCTACTCTAGTTTTCTCAAATCTGGCTTTGACTTCTGCCTTTGCTCTAGAAATCCCCTGAGTGCTTCTTTGTCTAGATCCCATGGTTTAGAATCTATGGTGTTTTCTTATTATTTAGCACTAAGTATGTTTTAGTTTCTGTTATGATTTGTTCTTTTGAGTCATGAGTTAACATACAATGGTACTTTAAAAATTTTAAACCTTTTGGAAATGGTTTCTAACTTAATTGCATTATACACATTCACAGAATAGTCAGCATGACGCTGCTTGGTTTTTATTGATACTGGACTTGTAGGATGTATAAATTAGTACTTGAAAAGGTTGTATTTCACATTTTGAATGACGTTGGGTTCTGTAGATCCTTAAATCAAATTTATTAGTTGTGTGGTTCAAATCTTACTAAACTTTGGTATTCCTAATCTTCTGATTCCTACCACAACTGTGGTAATATTTCTTTGTGTTTGTGCGTTTGTTGGTGTCTCAAATGATTTAGTTTTTTTCTTTTGGATTTCAAGTTATCATAAGTAAAGAGTTTGTATCTTCCTGGAAAATTATTTTTGTAAAGAGCATCTTTTTTTTTTTTTGGTTCTCGGTATTAAACATAAGACTTTTGCACTGAAAAATCTACATCCTCAACCCTTTTGATGTTGGAGGCAAGGTCTTGCCAAGTCACCACATACAATACAGGGCGTGGAGACTCACGCCCAGCAGCAGTCAGCACCACATACCACAGTGCCGGGCATGGTGTCTCACGCCTGTAATCCCAGCATTCGGGAGGCAGAGGCAGGAGGACTGCTGTGATGTGAGTTTAAGGCTGAACTCAGGGCCAGCCTGAACTACAAAGTGAGACCCTGTCTCAAAAAAAAAATTTTTTCATGACCCTCTTGCTTCTGCCTCCCAAGTGCTGAGATTGTAGGTATGCACCTCCATGCCTTGCTCCAACTATCTTATAGTGGACAATTTAAATTAATTTAAAAATACTATGATTATAATTGTTATTTCAATTAGTATCTTATATATCTTGTTAAGCATATTATTATTTAATATCTTACTTTGTTGGCCGTACATTTTATTTATATTTTGCTTTCTTTCCTGTCTTCTATGAGATTCATTTGCTTTTCTTTATCCTATGCTTCATCCATACCTTTCTCCCTTCCCCACCATCTGTAAACTTTTAGTTCTTTTAGAAGTTCCTCTTAAATTTTTGGCCTGCATACTTCGTTGAAATCTAAACTTAAATCATTATGTTCACTCTCTTCCCAAATAAGAACCCACAGTTTGTCTTACACGTCGTTGTGGTTCAGTGTTATAATTCCGCTTTGTTTTCATACCTTAGAATTAGTTGTTGCTATTCTGATTTGATAACGTCTGCTTGTCTGGAATCACCCACTGCTCACCCCTTCCTCTGCCTACCACCCTTCCTTCATCATATTTCATCCTTCTGAGCTTTATTTCCTGCTACTAGAGGTAGGCTATAACTTTTTATTTTTTTTAGTCTACTAGTGCTAAATTCTTTTTTTTTTTTTTGCCTAAATGTACTAGATACATAAATCTGAGTTTCCAGTGACTTTTTTTTTTTAAACAGTAATTAGACAAGTTAACCCTGTTTCATCTTCTAGCTTTTCTAATGTTGCCACTGGGAAATCATCTTAACTCTGAGAGCTGCTCTTTTTTATTATTTTAACTGCTTTCTTATCTTTTTGTTCAGGGTGTTCTGCAAATTTACTGTCATGTGTTTCTGTTTGATTTGCTTTTATTGGTCCTGCTTGGTGTTTGTCCTTGAACAGGAGATTTCATATCTTTCAGCATTTAACAAATGCTTTTTCTTTTATGTATTCCTATTTTGCTTTCTGTCGTCCTCTTTCGTTTCTCTCTTTGGACTTGTTGGATGCCAGATATTGGACTTGCTTATCCTATCCACACGTCGCATGTCTGAAACTCTTTTTCTGGTTCTTTATGCTGTACTCTGGGTAACTTATCTCTTCTTTCTAATACTTTCATTCTTTTCTTGTTATGCACTGAGTTTTCTATTTCATTGAACTACATTTTAAATTCCTTGAAACAATTTAGTGGGTTGTTTGCCTCTTGACTTTGATTGTATATAAAAAAGAGCAAATCATTGTACATACGTTTTTTTTTTTTTTTTTAATGAGACAAGGTCTCACTTTTTTGTAATTTAGGCTGCTCTGAGCTCAGCCTCGAGCTCACAGCAATCCTCCTGCCTCTGCCTCCCAGGTGCTGAGATTACAGATGTCAGCCACCACACTTGGCACTGTAGTATGTGGTTCTGATTGATGGTGGGTATGAGTCTCCATGCCTAGCATTGTTGTATGTGGTTACTGGCATCGAACCAGGACCCTTGCGCTTGTAAGGCAGGTGCTGGAAGCACTGAGGTAAATCCTCGGCCCTGTACATACATTTTTGTTGTAGTTGTTGTCTTCTTTGGGAAAATAAGTGAGATTTGGCTTGTTGCTTTTGGTTCCGTGTTCTTCCTGCTCAAAAATTCCACACAGTTTTATCACTCAGTTGAGCAAACATGCACTGGGAACCAGGAGGCAGGAAGCTGGATCCCAGCGTCGTTTTTTGTGGGCCACTCCCAGAGGAAGAGCAGCCCCTGAGTCATGTAGGGAAACCTTTCAGACTTGTACCCCTTGGGGCTCACAGCTGTGGTAGGGACCTGTTTCTATGGCAACCGAAGGCTTAACTCTTCCTCTTTTCTCAGAAGTGACTTGATGAAATTTCAGAGCATTCCATGTTCTACATATGCTGATTCATTCCCTTCTCCCTGGACTATCCAGTGCCACAGCCACTAGCCACTGTGGATATTTAACTTTCAATTAATTAAAATCAGTGAAAATTTAAACCTCCATTTGTTACCTGCTTGCATTTCCAGGCTCAATACCCACACATGGCACAGTGAATATTGTACTCAGACAGCCCATGTAACAGATACTTTTGCCATTGTAAAATGTTCCATTGGACAGTGCTGTTCTAAACACTTCCACAGTATTAATCACAGTGGATGTAATTGGCAAACATGTTGGTTCAGAAAATGGATCAAGAGAACCTGGTGTTCTCCAGAGTCTGGAAGGTTCTCTTCAGCTATTGCTGCCCTGCACTGTCTTTGTGTAGGAAGAATTCAGAGGTAGCATTGACTTGTGAACCATTAGTGGCCCTAAGCCTACTCATCTTACTAAAGTTTGAAACCATGAGAAAAAGGGAAAATAAGTAAATAGAAAGGTGAATGAACTCTTAAATAAGTTATGAGGAAAATGGAGGAAAAAAATTCTGCATGAGTTTACTGATTTTACACAGCTGTCATTAGGCTAAGACAGGGGAGGACAAGTTTATGAAGTGATTGGATAAAACTAGCCTAAGATCTTATTACCTAAAATTTGACTCAGATTGGGAATTCCTTGTAATAAAATCATTTTTTCTCCACTCCTTTAAGTTGCTGTCCCATTCTCCTTTAGGTTGCTATAGAACAGTTAAAGTTTCTAAAGAAAAGAGATGCACTGGCCCCACCCCTAATATAGTAGCTGGCATCACTTCAGTGACTAGACTAGAGACAAACCACAGGTAAGGACAGTGTGGGTCACAGAAGTCCTGGCCCCCACGGGCTGCAAAGAAAGAGAACTTCTGACTCTAACCTTGGTTTTTGCTCACGGCAGACACCGACTGCTATAGCTTCACGCTTTCTACAGAGCTCTACAGGGACTCCGAATCCTTCTCAACATAGGCTGTGCAAGCTACTGGAATTAACGTGTGAGACTAACCCTGTTAATTGTCCTTTATTATGGATTTGGGACATGGAGTTGCTGTTCTGAGAAGGGATGTTGCTGATGATTACACAGTGCCCTTGATGAGCCAAATGTACTTGATAGAAAAGGTAACAACAAACAAAAGTCTATCCTACTTATGGCATACAGGGCAGGCAGTTCAGTGAAGATGAAGATAAAAAAGAAGGTAATTGTAGAGGTAGAGATAAAGTGACTTGTGTTGAAAAGTTTAACACTTAATTTGTTGTGATGATGTTTGAGAGTTTGGTAACAGTGGCTTGGAGTCAATATTTTGGAAGAAATTATATGATTTGTAAGCCAGCAGGGAAGTTCATAAAAATTCAGAGGCTGCTTAGGAAGAAGTCATTTTTAAAAATGCCCTACACAGAACGATGACCTTAAATTTAACTTAAGTTAAATAAAAACATAAATCGTGGTTTCTAAGGCAAAAGTTTCTCTGTGGTTTTTCCTGATTATAACAGTAATCAGAACATTCACTGTAAAATTTCAGACAGTAGTAGAGAAAGCAGAAGCCTCGTCTTGTCGTGAGCCCTTCAGCATGTCTTTCTCCCTGTGTTCGCTTCGGTGCATTCACTGCCTGTTAAAGCAGGAGAAGACGCTTTCCAAGCTTGTTTCTCAGCTTGGTTTTTTTTTTAATGTCCTCTTCATTGTTTTGTGTCCTTTCTTGTGTGTATGATTGCATTTTGTTTTATTCTTGTCTTTGTTGTAATTTCTGGAAACTTGTCCTACTTGAAGTTAAACCTATTTACAGCAAATCTCTCTTCCACCACCCCAGCCATTGTGCTTGCTGCTCGTGTGACTCTGATAAAACTCTTTCCTTTTGCCAAGAAGACCGTATCTGCCCTCTCCATAAGTTGTTATGAGACCACAGGAAAAGATTGCATACCACTTCCTATAAGCTTAGTTTCTTCTTAGGGAACAATTAAATTATAAGCTACAAAAACCCCCAGGGCTTGGCCCAACTGCAGGGAATATCTGGTGAATGAGTAGCATAGGAATCATAGGAACCTTGCTTCTCTCTCAGGCTTCTGTTCTAAAGCAACCTGTTTATCTGCTTCCCAAGTTCACTGCTTCTGTTTGTCTTTCTGGTGGGACGATTGCTTCTGCCAGTGCTAGAATAGAGCATAAATTTCTTTCTTTTTTTTTTTTTTTATCTTGGATCCACAATGCGAGCAGCTCTGGACAAAGGCAGACCCATGTGGGGAGGTGTTTCCCGTCAGGCTGAGAGGCAGCAGGTCCTGGATCTTCACTCGGCTGGGTGACTTTTGTTTCCTTGAAGTGTTGGCAAACAGGAAATGTGAAACGGGCAATGTACTGGGGCCGGGAAGCTGGCTGACGCTGGAACTCACCGAGGGCCGTGGTGTGGGAGTGAGCTGCTGGCCGCACAGTCCGAGCGAGGAGCTGTTGGCGACAGGCTAGCAAATGTCCTGATTTTCCTCCCTCCATTAGAAACCTGTGGAGTAATAAATTGACCAGTAATCAAGCACCTTATTTGAACTCTTAAAAAAACTGTAATCTGTGCCTGAATGGAGTATTCCTAAGTGAGAAGGGCTGCCCTTTAAAGATTCGATGTTTCCTTTTTGAAAGATGTTGCTAATACTTGTGACTGTCTGAAACCAACTGTGACAGCAGAAGTAAAAGGCCCTGACCCAGAACCTGGAAATGGAGTTGAGAATGAAGTTGAACCCATTGCTCAATGACAAGGTCACTGTAGAGTTCCAGTGAGCTCAAATCCTTTTTGGATGACATATGTCATTTCCTCCTTTCCCGCACAAAGTGGAGAAACAGGAGCAGATTAGGAAAAGTACTTGGAAAAATTCTGTCATGATTTGGGCCACAGCCAGGCTTAATACTTGGATATTTGAGCTCTTCCTCCTGAGACTGTTGCTTTTATGTCTTTCTTTATTGGTTAATGTATCTTTTTGAAATAAGCAAGTAGCCTGGTAACAGATAGTAATACATAATGTTAACTTTTGTTTTTTTGAGAGCATGTCTCACATTGTAGTTTAGGAGGGGCTTGAACTGACTACTGTAGTGCAAGCTGGCCTCACAGCAGTCCTCCTGCCTCAGCCTTCCGAATGCTGGGATTACAGGCATGTGCTGTCATGTCCGGTTTGTAATAACTATTTCTAATAGCAGACATTTATTTACTGCTTACTGTCTGCCACCCTTTTAAAATGGATAACATTACTCATCTCTGGATCTTCACTCTGTGAGGTGGTTATAGTCATCATTGCCATTTGCCAGATAAGGGACAGCCTTAGCCTGTGGGAACTGGCCTAAAATTTATACAGCTAGAAGGTAGTATGGCTCTAACACACAGTGTCTCATATTCTTAGTAAGTAGCAATCAGTTTGGGCGTCAAAAATAGCAGGATGTAGCACAGTGGTGCCGCTGCCTGCCTGGCAAGTGCAAGGTCCCGAGTTTAATCCCTGGTTCTTAAAAAAAAAAAAAATTAAAGTAAAAAATATAGTTGTGGAAATCTTTTCCTGATCTATGATGGTCTTCATACCACTTTTGGGTCATAGAATTCTTTATAATTTTATAAAATGGTGGAGAAATAAAACATATTTCTTTTTTTTTTTTTTTAGGTTTTTTTGAGACAGGGTCTCGCTTTGTGGTTCAGGCTGGCCCTGAGCTCAGCCTCAAACTCACATCACAATCCTGTCTCTGCCTCCCGAATGCTGGGATTACAGGCTTGAGCCACCACGCCCAGCACTGTGGTATGTGGTACTGGTTGCTGCTGGGTGTGGGTCTCCACACCCAGTATTGTTATGTGGTTACTGGGGAATCGAACCCGGGCCCTTGCGCTTGCAAGACAGGCGCTGGAACCACTGAGCTAACTCCCCGGCCCTAAAACATATTTCTTTACCATGTCCTCTAGCACAGTTGCACCCATCATTGTGTCTCTTCTTCCGTGTCATAACATCAATCCCTTCAGCCATTTTTGACTCTAACAGACCTACATTCCATCAATCCATTTTCCCTCTTACCCTTTCATGCCTTTCTTTCTCTTTCTCTTTTTATATTTTACAGTATGCTATTTTTTAACAGCACATTTATTGGTACATTTAGGCATACATAGTGATAACACTCATCCTATCTTTCCCTTTTTAAATAGCTTATTGAATTCCGTGGTCAGTCGTAGTCTCAGCCCCTTTCTCTTTCTGCTCTTTCAGCTTGCTTGGCCAAGTCACAGCTGTGGTTAAATCTGCTCTGCCTGCTTTGTGGGTGTTGTCCGTCTGTCTGTCCAGGCTGGAAGGAACCCAAGCATCTTCTCTGGCTCACTCTTGAGCTCAGGCACACCCTAGGTGCTGCCTGGGAATCCTACTGGTTCCCCTGTGTGTCCTTTCTCCACCCCCAGACTTCATACCTCTCTCTTCTCCAGATTCCCTTCTTAGCCTTTGCTGCTGGCCTTACTGTTTCATTGAGAAAATGGTTAAGCACTGCACCCACCCACGTGCCTCGCTACTGTTTCCCACGTTCCTGTACCCAGTGACCAGCTGTCCACGTGCCTTGCAGCAGCGATGCTTCCCCATGTACATTCAGCCTCACTGGGGAGTCGGCGTTGCTCTCCAGCCTTCTTCCTCTGCGCTGCATCCTAAATAGCCTCTGCTGCAGCACATTCCTGCCAGGACACAGGCTGCTGATGTCTCTTCCTTCTTGAGAAAACAAATTAAATCTCCCGTTGCTGTTACCCTAACAGATAAGACAACCATTTCACTACTTCCTTCCAGAGCAAAATCTTTCCTCTGGACCAGGAATTTGGCTCAGTGGTTCTGGCATCTGCCTGGCAATCACAAAGCCCCAAGAGTTTAATGCCTGGTACCACTATCACAGTGCCGGATGTAGTGGCTTACACCATAATCCTAGCACTCAGGAGGCAGAGGCAGGAGGATTGCTGAGAGTTCAGGGCCAGCCTGAACTATAAAGTAAGACCCTGTCTCAAAAAAAAAAAAAAAATCCTCTTTTCTTGACGCCCTAGGTTTTCTCCCATTCTCGTTGAACCCACTGCACGCAGGGTTTGCCCTTGATGTTCGATGCAGACTACTTTTCTCAGGGTCCTGAGAACCTTCATGTTGCTAAGCCCAGAAGCTCACTCGTCCTGGGTTTTCAGTCCAGAAAAAGGCAGCAGCCACCGAAACAGCTGGTCGCCGTCTTTTCTGAACCAGTCACCTGCTTCCCAGTATCCCTCGCTCACCTGTGTGTTCCTGCGGCACTGGGTAATGTGTCTCCACTGATAATTTCTTCCAGTTTCTCTGCAAAGGCCTGGAAGGTAGACCATGGGCCATTTTCTACCCTTTGTAAAGCAGTGAAGCACTGAAGCGGGTGCTTGTAAACACCACGTGTACTCTGAAATTTACATCTCCATCTCAACTGCTCCCTTTAGGTTTTTTTTTTTTTAAGTTGCTGTATGTATGTACATATGTATGTATGTTTGTGTGTATTTATTTTGAGATAGGGTGTTGCTTTGTAGTTCAGGCTGGTGCTCAGCTCAACAGTCCTCCTGCCTCTGCCTCCTGAGTGCTGGGATTACAAGTGTGAGCCCGGCACTGGTATGTGGTACTGCTTGCTGGTGGGCATGAGTCACCACGCCCAGTATTGTTGTATTTGGTTATCCCTCCCCTTCCCTTCCCCTTCCCTTTCCCCTTCCTTCCTTCCTTCCTTCCTTCCTTCCTTCCCCTTTTTCTCCTTCCTTCTCTTCCCCTTTTCTTTTCCTTCCTTCCTCCTTCCTCCTTTTTTGGCATCCCTGGGTAGGCACAAATATCTTTTCAGTTTCATTTTCCCTTATTTTTTATTATGAGACAGAATCTTGCTGAGTTGTCCAGGTGGAATTTGAACTTATGAGTTTCCTGCCTCAGCCTCCCAGGTGCTGCATTTACAGGCATATGCCACTGTACTTGGCCTTTTTATTTTAATATAAGATTTTTGTTTTTTATTTTTTGAGACAGGATTTTGTTATGTAGTCCAGGCTGGCCTCCAACTCACAGCAATCCTCCCTTAGCCTCTGGAGTGCAGGTATTACAGGCGGACACCACCGCACTAGGCTTAATTAAGCACTTAAAACTAAAAATTTCTGTGTAAACATTGCCTTAGCTTTTTTGGTATTATATATTCTATAACCTTTGATACTTTTTTTTGGCCTACTCTGATTTGTGGTTGTGACAATTATCTTAAATAATTTCCAGATAGCTGGAGATCTTCCAGATGCCTTTCTGGTATGAGTTGTTAGTATAATTCTGTTGTGATCTGAGAACATACTTTGCAGGATTTAAATCCCGTTACCTTTTTTGAGAATTGTTTTAGGGCCCACAAGCCCGTTGTAGTCTGGTGAATGATTCACATGCATTTGGAGAGGATGTATCTTCTCCTCTTCTTAGGATTGTTTTTTCAATTTGGTTGATTTTTCTTTTTCTTTTTTTTTTTTTTAGGTCTTCTAAAACTGTACTGATTTTCTGTAAACCACAGAGGAAAAACTTAAAAAACCACTCCAGCTTTCCTTTGCTAAGAGCTTATACAGTTATTGTTGCCAGTCATTTTACTTATAACCTAACAGTATTGAAAGAGCTTTTTTGAAGTATATATAATTTAGCACTTGGGAGGCTGAGGCAGGAGTATTGCAAGTTGGGGCCAGCCTGGGCTATATGGTAAGAGCCATGATTATTTCCTATTATTCTCTTTCTTCCCTCCCTATATCCCTCCTTCTCTCTCTGCTCCTTTCATTTTCTTTTTCTCTTTCCTGTTTCTCCCCTTTTCCTGCCTTTGTTTGGATTAAGGAAAATTTTTATTACTGTTTTATCTCCACTATGGGCTTATTGGCTTCTCTCTTTGGCGTATTTGAGAAGGTGCTGTAGGTTTTAGAATATAAATTTTCAACTTATCTGTGTGCCATGAGGAAGATTTTAGTTAGTGTACAATATGTGAACCTTAAAACAGTAATCTTCTATGTACCTCCTCTAGTCATCCTGTGACACTGTTGTCATATAGTTTACAGACATAAACTGTATATCAGAATACCTCGTGTGAGCAGGCATTGGGTGTTTTTGTTTTAGAGAGTTAATTTTGAGGAAGTTTAAAATTGGGAAAGTTTTATTTTCTACCTGGCTGAATTTGATTCTAAGAAGATTCAGAAATACCTGTTCCCAGCCAGGCGTTGTGGTATATGTCTGTAATTCCAGCACTGTGGAAGTACAAAGGATACTGGGTTCAGTCTCCAGTACTGAAAAGAAAACCACTCACCAGCCTTCAGGAGATTCCTGTACTTGCGCTCCAGCCCCAGCCCCCGACCCAGGGAGGTGCATGAGTAAATAGGTCCTAAGTAGTAAAATCTAGAGTTCACAGTTCATATAGCAGATAAACTAAGTTATAGTAAGATCTCAGGCCATCTGAGGTTGACACATGGAAAGCACACATAGCCTCATCTTTTGGCTCTGTGTTTCAAAGTGGCTAAGAAGGTGAGTAAAACCGAGTATAACCAAGATAGGTGAAGGCTGGGCTATAAATAGCAGCGGCTGCCATTATCAGTTTATAGCCAGTTAGCATAGCAGCTCCCACTTATGTAAGATCCTAGAAGGGTCATGCTGGAAGTCTTCAGTCTCTCACGTCCTAGCAGAACTGAGCTTCTGTAGCCACAGCGTCCTTCTGAATCAGAAAACTGTCTACTCTGCTTCAAGTCGGCCTTCCTGTCTGCAATGGTAGACTCAGGTACCTGTGGATTCTGAGTCTCGGTAGCGGGGATCATTAAGACTTGTTTAGCTGCCTTGAGCTCACAGCTAATCTCTGTGGTTCTCCTTTTAAGGATTCTTCTCTAGACAAGCACGGTCTGTTCTCTGGCAGCCTAGTTATCTGTTCTCTCATCCAAAGAGCTTTGGACAACTCATCCAAAATGTAGAAGCACCTTAATTCATTTTGTGTAAGCTGTTAAAATTTTAAATGTTTGAAAGGGATACTAATACCTGCATGGTAAAGGATTTATGAGTAGGATTTATTCAGTGTACATTTGTAGAGTATGTATTTTTTATACTTTACACATATTTAATTCCTTAGCCACCTTGAACTGAACCACATGTGATGCCTTTTTAAAAAATATGTTTGCTCAAGAAAATCCCTGGGCTATGCAATGCTTTTATAGGTCCAACTGGATTGGTTTGAGATACAAAAGAGAAAGGGGTCATGAATTTGATATTTCTGAGTACTTGTTCTGTGCCAGGTGCTGGTATAGTCTTCGAACAGTCCCAAGTGGTGGGAAGAAATTATTCCCATCTTGTAGATGAAAAATGACAGAGCCAGAGTTGGAATCTGTTTAACCCCAGCATCATTTTTTGCGTCCCTCATGTTGGGTTTCATTTCAGATGCGATTGAGTTTAAATTCTTCCCTGTTGTACGTTGACAGGAAATGTTGGGAGAGGGAAAAACAGAGTGGATGAGACTTTTAAGATCCACAACTTCAGGATCTTTGTTCCTTTTCTTTCAACAACCTGGGGGGGGGCCACATTAATAGGTTGGTGTGTACAGTGACAGTATTATGGCTCATCTTCTTTGTTAGACAAGGCAGTGTTGAGGCACTCAGTTTTTGTGTGTGTTCTTGGGATACTGGAGTTCAAACTCGGAGGGAGCTTCACACAGGCTGAACACCTGTGTTGCTCTACCAGTGAGCTGTGCCAGCAAGTCGAGATAGTTTTTTGTGTTGTGTTGTAGTGTGTGTGTGTGTGTGTGTGTGTGTGTGTGTTTTGATAGGGTCTTGGTATGTGACTCGGGTTTGCCTGACACTTGAAAACCTCCTGCTTCAGCTTCCTGAGCACTGGGATTGTAGGTGTGCAGTGCTCGTCAGGTTAAAATAGTTTTGATATCATTTAGTCTTCACTCTTCTTACTTGTGAGCATATACTCACTTTGTCTGTTGTTTGAATTTCTGTTTCCTTCCAATTCCTTTAGAATACTTTGAAAAGTTTTCCGGATGCTAGATTTATGAATAGAATGTGCTTAGAGGAAGAAGAGTAGTGTGTTGAAAACTCAGTTGCTGATATCAGTCAGGATGGCCCTTATATAAAATGTGTATACTTGCAACAAAATGTTTTGTAATAGATGTGGAAATCTATGATAAGGAATTAAAGTGGTTTGGCTTCATGTGAATACTTGTTTCATTTTACCTGGCAAATGAATTTCAAGCTCCTCTCACCCCTGGTGTGTGAAGACCAAACAATACGCGTTGAGTGTGACCTGTATATCATTTACCTTAAAAGAATGTTCCAGAGGGCCGAGGAGTTAGCTCAGTGGTTCCAGCGCCTGTCTTGCAAGCGCAAGGGCCCGGGTTTGACTCCTGGTAACCACATACAATACTGGGTGTGAAGACTCACGCCCAGCAGCAATCATTACCACATACCACAGTGCCGGGCATGGTGGTTCACGCCTGTAATCCCAGCACTCGGGAGGCAGAGGCAGGAGGATTGCTGTGATGTGAGTTTGAGGCTGAGCTCAGGGCCAGCCTGAACTACAAAGTGAGACCCTGTCTCAAAAAAAAAAAGAATGTTCCAGAGCAGACTTGAAACCTGTTTTTGTTGACTGTTGTTAGGTAACAAAGCCTACCTCAAAACTTAATGATATGAAGCAACAGCCCTTTAATATTTGATCATAATTCTGTGGCCTAGGAATTGAGGCAGGGCTCACCGGGTGCTTCCCTGTGTGGCCACAGAGGAGTGTCTGCTGGAGTTGGAGTTAACCTGTACTTGTAAGCTGAAAAGTCTTGTGTGACCTCACAAGCTGCCACCTTGGCTGGTGAGACTGGGATGCAAGGAACTCTTTCTCTGTGTGGCTGGCTTCCCTAGCCTGGCCCCCTTCCTTGACTTGGGTAGCTAGGCTGACTGTTCTGTGGTAGTTCCCAAGAATGGGCATTTAAACAGCTAAAGCAGAAATTAAAATTCTTGCCAGGCTAGTGGTGCACGCCTATAATCCCAGCACTCAGGAGGCAGAGGCAGGAGAACTGCCCTGAGTTCAAAGCCAGCCTGAGCTACACAGTGAATCAGGGCCAGCCTGAACTACACAGTGAAATCCTGTTTCGTAAAAGAAAAAGAAGAAAGAAAAAGGCGGGGAAAAAAAAAAAAAAAGAAATTACAGTTCTTTTAAGAGCCCAGACTTGGAAGTTCGGTGTTGAAGCTTATTCTATCATCTGTCATTCAAAACAAAAATTTGGGCTGGTATTTTTTTTTACAAGGAAAAGAGAAGACATTGCTGAAGACCCTAGGGGATAGAAGCATAATCTATCTCAGAATTTTTCTGTGGACATAGTCTACTCCAGGCCACTGAAGATGTTGCTAGGAAAGTCGCCCTTCCAGGCATGTCCCGTGTATCTGACCCTGGCTGGTGAGTAGTGTGCTACTGTGTGACACTGTGCACACCCACTCTGTGGAGCTATACCAATGAGAGAAGCTGAAAATAATTTAATTGCTCTTACATTGTCTTCTAGGATACAGTCACTTCTATAGAAAACTGCCCACCTAGAGCTAGGGTTGTAGCTCAGTGGTAGCTCTTGCCCAGCTCATGGAAGGCTGAGTTTAATCTCCAGCACCACCTGGGAACAAACAAAAGCCAACCTGAACGGACAACAAGAGGAAGCCTCTCCCCATCTACTCTCGTAGTCACTGCTGTTCAGTTCTGTTTTCTGTATCTTCACTGTATATTCCCTGATGAGAGACGTGACCTGTGCCTGGAGCAGTAGGCATTTGGTAAATCTTGGATTAGACCATTAAAACGGCACTACTGTTGTGTATTATCAGTACCTGTGAGAACTGTAGTGTTAAACACCGTGTTAAAAATACAGAAAAAAATCACATGGCTGTTAGATTCGACATCTCTAAAAGACAAAACATTTTTTAAAATATGCAGGCATATTTAATATATTTATTCACTATACATACATATATACAGAATTAATAAATATAATTTACTTCCCTATAATTACTTTATTTAGAAAAGCCTAAGGCCAAAACTTCCTGACATGAACTATTTA
>PVIR01001984.1:22852-37406 GCA_004026965.1 Petromus typicus
CCTCCTGCCTCTGCCTCCCGAGTGCTGGGATTACAGGCGTGAGCCACCACGCCCGGCACTGTGGTATGTGGTACTGGTTGCTGCTGGGTGTGGGTCTCCACACCCAGTATTGTTATGTGGTTACCGGGGAATCGAACCCAGGTCCTTGCGCTTGCAAGACAGGCGCCGGAACCACTGAGCTAACTCCCCGGCCCTAATTTTATTTATTTTCAACTTTTCTCAGATCCTTGCTAACCCTGGTATTGTTAGTCTTACTCATCGCAGTGATTCTAGTTGCTACCTAGAGATTTTCCATTGTGGCTGTAGTTTATATTATCCTAATGACCAACAATGTTGAGGCATTCTGAGGTGTTTATTAGCAGTTCTTTTACTTTCTTAGAGGCAGTATCTATTCAAATTTTTGCACGTTTGTTGCTTATTGTTTGTTTGGTTGATTGATTTTTGCCGTGCTGAGGATCTACCCTAGGGCCCTGTGCGTGTTAGACACAGTATACCACAGAGCTACACCTCAGTCCTAATTTTCTTAAGACAGTATCTTAAAAGAGCAGTTTTAAGTTAAGAGCAAAATTAAGTTTTGTACTTTTAGCTCTTACATATACTGTATCTGTTTCATTTTGAATCAATCTGTGGGTATGATGTGAAGACTCATTGAGTTTCTTTCTCTTCCTCTCTCTTCCCTTCCCTCTACCTTCTTTGTCTTTTGTGTGCCTATCCCCTACCCTGTATATCCACTCGTCCCAGGACCATTTGTTTGAAAAAAAAAAAAACCTTTTCTCCCACTCCATTCTCTTGGCAAAACCAGCTGCTTATAAATTAATAGTTTATTTCCAAACTCCCAATTCTGTCCCAGTGATTTTTACATTAGCCATTGCCCAGGTTACTTCCAGCTTTATTGTAAGTGATGAAATTGGGTAATGTGTATTATTCAGTTTTGTTCCACTTTTTCAATGTTGTTTGACTCTTCTAAGTCTTCTGTATTTCGTATGTTTTAAAAGCGTCTTGTCAGTTTTTATAGTGTTGATCTGCTTCTGAATCATTTTAGTCCTTTGTCCGTGTCAGCTCCCTGCTCTTTGAGAAGGTATAATGAACGAAGGCCTTGCATCATCCAGCCTTGCTATCTTGGCATGTTTCCAGGTGAGGCATGTTGATGTTACGTTTAACACTGGCAGATGCAGTCCACGGCCAACCCAGTCCCCAGTACAGAGTACTGCCTCGAGCTCTCACTGATAGTTGACACTCTGTACTTGGATAGGAGTGGAAGAGTTTCTGTGATGGAGAGCTATGCTTTATCATTTTCTCTGTGTGTGTGCGTGTGCGTGTGCGTGTGTGTGTGTGTGTATCTTGTTTTTGAGGGTTTTTTGTTTTGTTTATAGTGGGAAGCAAATGCAGGCAGGGTCTTCATATTGAACTACAGCTTCAGCTCAGCTTTTCTTTTTCTTTTCTTTTTTAATCTTTTTCTTCTTCTTTTTCTTTATTTAATTTTGAGATAGTCTCACAAGTCACTAAGTTGCCCAGCCTAGACTAGAAGATGAAATTCTCTTGCCTCAGCCTCATGTAGCACTACAATTACTGACATGGGCCACCCTTATTTTATATCCATCTTTATACCACTGAGTTTTGGAACAACCTGGCCAAGGCTCTGCCCTCAAGACCAGAAGCTTTGAGGTTGATTGCTTTTATCAGAGTTTTTTTTTTTTTAACATATTCTTGAGTAAGCCTGCCATACACTGTGGCTGAAATCAACCATCTTTTACCTTTGCAGAAGTGTATAGTGTTCTCCCTCAGTTTTACTTGGGGAAATATTTTATCTCTTTCTTGTAAAAACTAGCTATTCATCTTTTAACACTTCAGATAGGTATTTCTTTTGAATAGGCTGCTTTCCAGAACTGAATTTTTATCTTCTTTCTTCACCAGGTGTTTTGTGCTGTATCCATTTAAACTCAACTAATATTTACTGAGCACTTAATTATGTGAATACAAGAATCCTTTAGGCCCCAATACATGTTCAGAAATAGGCTAAACGTGGTTCATGCCTCTGTGGGGCTCACACTCAGGTCAGAGTACATAGGCAGTGTCAGTGTCCCTTTGAGGTAGGAAGGATGCCAGGGAGATGGAGGGCTGGTTTTCAGGGAGGCTGTTGTGTATCAGGAGCTTTCTCTGCTTTACATTTTTTAAAAAAACATGATCTTGACTTTCAAAATTTAAACCTTGGACATCTCTTGTGGTGGTTTATTTGTCACCACTCCTGACTGTAAGGCAGATCGAGGCCATGACTTTCAGGCATCCTTCACTTGGTTCTACCATTGGTTTCACAAGGCTGTGGGCTAGAGTTTTGATTGAGATATTACACAGGATACTGATTCCCATTGGAAAAGAGATGGCATATGGAACCATGAGGGACATAGGGAATAATGCAACAGCTTGAACATGTTGTCTGTTACTCAGTATAATTCACAAAAGAAAGTTTATTCTGGTGCTGTCAACCACGGCCCTCTTAAAAGTAAACTCTTCTCTACCATTGCTTAAAACTTTCACTAAGAAGAGAAGGTGGCAGAGAACTTGAAATAGTGACTCTATTAGTGCTGGCTCTTCCCTTTTGGTGCTGCAGGAAACCCTGTCTCTAGCAGAATTTCCTGGCAGGTGCCCTAGATGGATCAATGGCCAGTGTTTGTCTGGTAACCTCAAGGACCTGGCTTACACACATGTTCTTTGGGCACGTGGTGTGAGAGTGGTGTTTGTTTTAATTCAGCTCACACTCATGCAAACTATGGTCCTCATGCTAGTACCAAAATAACCCTGGCCAAACCTCAAGAAAAGCCTGGTAACTGACCTAAAATTAAATGCATAAACTCTACCTGACCTTTCCTTTCTTTTAGTTAAGTACTCATGGCCTTTTTTTTTCTTTAGGACAAAGCTAGGAAGGAGAAAGTTGAGTCATTGTCCTAGACATAACGGGAGGGGGGAATGGGTGGAGAATGTTACTGTTAATACACATAAGCAGAGCCAGTGAAAAGCTTGCTGGGTGTAAGTTTACACTTAGCAATAAAGATGCTATGACATTATTGACGGAGCCAAACCATAAGTGATCTTACTCATAATTTGAGCCAGAAGACCAAGGAGTGATTCCAAAGTGATTTCTCTTGACTTTGAGTGTGAACTGTACCACGCCTGGTGTGTGCATGTCTTACGTGCACACTCACCTTCTGCTCGGCCAACTTTCTGTTTAACGAGCTCACCGAGGGAGTACCAGGTGAAGGAATATGTTATATTCATCTTTGTCACCTTTAGATTATAAGAGATCTATGAAACTATGAAAAAGGGGCTTTGGGTAAAGCCAGTTTTTATTCTTGTTTCAAAATAAATTGCTTTCTCTGCTCATTTTATCTTCCCTTAATTGTATCCATCTGTTGCTGGGATAGTAGAAGGATGGGAATGAGCTTTGAGTCCCCCGTGAGGCTCTTTGTGCAGATAGTAGGGAGCAAAGAGCCTGGGGCATTTGAAAACACGAGGCCTTTATGTATGTATTTCTTTGCTTATTTATTTTTATTTTTTGAGGCAGGGTTTTACATGTCTTCCTCAGAGAGGTCCAGAGGCAAAACTTGGGCTATCCATCATCCGATGTGGAAGATAGCATCCTGAGGGGGGACAGGTGGCGTTTACACTTGCCTCCTGGCCCTGAGTGACAAGTAGCACTTGTGAGTGATTAACAGTATCTCCTAGAGGGGGTGGCTCTTTATCAGTGTGGTTGTGTTGTGTGTGGCCTTGTCCCCTTGTTGCTTTTCTACCTCTCAGTGTATCTGTGAGAGAAAGTATTCTTCTGTCCAAGCACTATCATCATTTTCTCCCAGTTGTGGGTACAGAGCTTCTTAGGCCCAGTTGTCTGCTCCTCTCCTCCTTTCAGGTTCCCTATAGAGTTCTTTCTTATGGAGTTGAATTGGACACTCTAATTTTACAATATTATTATTCTCTACTACGTGCATTTTCCACAAGTTTATTGAGATATGATTTCTATACAGTTCACCCATTTAAAGTGCACTGTTCGTGGTTTTTAGTATATTCACAGAGTTTTGCAACCAGTACCACAAACAATTTTAGAACATTTTCATTAGCCCCAAAAGGAAGCCCCATGCCCTTTCGATACTTCCTATTTCCCCACAGTCCCCTAGCTTTGGGCAGTCTTACTTTTCTATGAAGGAGGCTGCCCAGGAAGACTTGTTTGTTTTAGAATATGCTTTTAACATTCTTTCCTAGGTTCTGCATTAGATATATCACACAAGCTCTTTTTTTTTTTTCCCAGCTTCGAAGAAATTTAATATTATTTATACAGTTAAGGAACAGGTGATATATTTTCATTTGTTAGAAACTGTTCTTTCTGTAACAAAATAGATTTTAATAAACCATTACTGCCAAGGAAATCTTATTCCTCCCAAAAGCTCTTTTTAATCATAGAGAAATTGTTTTCTATTTCCTTTTTGTTGTTTATTTCTGAAAATTTGATATTAACAGAAGATATTAACATAAGCCTTATGCTAATGTAGTATTCAGGATTTGTGGCTATAGAATATATAGTGAAATTATTCTTAGATATTTTGGTGAAGTTGGCAGTTACATTTCCTTAGATGATTCAGTATAAATACTATTTGTTGTTTTAAGTAATAAAGAATTGAGATCATATGACAAATTAATTCTTCCTCAAATGATCTCATCAGGACTTCTTTAACTCTAAATTATTTGGATTGAAAACACATTCAATGGTGTTTTTTTTCTTCCTTCTTTTTTTCTCCCAACATACTCTTTAACACATTTAACTTGATACAAAGATCTTTATGTCTATAAATCCACAAGATTGCATTTTTATTTTCCCAACTGATTTTGTTTTTGTTTTTGCTTTTGATTTTGTTTTGGTTTTGAGACAGGGTCTCACTTTGTAGTTCAGACTGGCCCTGAGTTCACTATGTAGCCCACGCAAGCCTTGAACTCACAGCAATCCTCCTGCCTCTGCTTCCTGAGTGCTGGGATTACAGGCATGAGCCACCACGCCTGGCACTTCTCTAAATGATTTTGAAAAAACTTACACATCCCTCAGCTAGATTCAGTCCATTAACATTTTACCATATGTACACTACTTGGCCTTCTTTTTTCCTGAACCATTTAAAAGTTGTTCATGGACATTGACACTTCACTCCTAAATACTTCCTGACATACAGTCTAAGAAGAACATTCCCCTGGTTATTGTAGTCATCACACCTAAAAATGTCGACGTTGATTTAACTAACACCCAACTATTTAATAGTAATATGAGAAAAGGTCCTTATTCAGATTTTCATATGTTACCAGAATGTCCTTTATAGTTTTTATTTATTTTTTATGTCTTTGTTTGTGGTACTAAGGATCAAACCTGTGGCCTTGTACATGCTAGGCAAGTATTCTACCACCATGTGATTTGTTTTTTATTCAAAGATTGAATCAGAGATTATGTTTGCATGTAATTGTCATATGTTCTCTTTTTTTAGAGACTGAATCTCACTGTGTAGTCTAGGCCAGCTTTGAACTTGCTGTATAGTCCAGGCTGGGCATGAAATGTCCATCCACAGCTTAGAATTTTAGTTATGGGCTACTATGATGGCTCTTTAGTTTCTTCTATGTTACAACAGTCCCTCTGCACCCTCCTTTCCTTGGAATAAGATTTCTCAAGAGTACAGATGAGACATGTTCTATAATTTGGGTTTGTTAAGGTTTCTTATGACTAGATTCAAGTTAAAGTATTGCTAAAATGACTACATCGATGATCTGTGTCCTCCTGTATGTCATACTCGGAAGTCTATAATGTCAGTTTGTCCCAGACTTGACGTGCTTCTCAAGTGTAGTGGGGTTTCTGTAAGCATAGTATTTGTGAAGATATTGTAAAATTGCTCAAATAAATATGTGATGTCTGATTCTTGAAAGAAAAAAAAAATGCTGATTGACCTGTGACTGATAACTGAAGGGGGCGTGAATGTCCTAATAACCTTTGACCTGGAAGGTTTGGGAATCACAGGTAATACTTACCTACCTTGATGGTTTTTGTTTATTTGATTTTGTGGTGCTAAGGTTCAAACTCAAGACCTCATACATGCTAGCAGGTGCTCTACCATGAATTACAGTCTTAGCTTTCATTGCATTTAAAAACTTTAATGATTACTTTTTTCATTTTCAAAAGTTATATTTCTTTTTTTTGTCCGCTTTTCCCTTCTTTCTTTCCTTCAGTAATCTTCTATTCTCTGGAATTTTGAATCTGTTTTTAATGGCTTGAATCCCTTAGTATATGTACTATATTTTACAGAATCTATGAGATTGTTTTCTGATACTTGCCTCTGTTACATTTTTCCTCCTGTGTTTTGTAACTTTTTACTGCAGGCTCATCTTAAGCAAACTATAGGAGGTACAGCCACAGTTAGATCACAGAGGAGCTTTTCTCCCCTCTGGTTAGCACAAGCAGAGAAAACTCATTTTCCTCTTGCCCGCTGTAGTTCTCTCTTAGTTTCAGATACCTAGGAATTTCCACTTCTCTCTTTGTTCTCCAGTTGATTAGATACTTGTAGCATAAGATTTCCTGGTTATCTAGACTGTTAATGGAAATTCCCATGCTTTTCATTTTCAGAATTGAGTTGATACTTAAAAGTCAGCAAATGACTAGAATGATACCTTTGTCATCATTTAACAAGTTCTGGAATTTTGGTACCTAAATTATTAGTAACCACAGTTACAAAAATCTTACAAATAATTTATTAAAATCTTTTGTATATTGGTGAGGGGGGTGGGATGGTAAAGAGTATTAAGAAGGATAGTGAATTTTAGAAGCTTCAAGGTCTGTTTTTTGAGGCAGATTATCGATATGCAGTCCTGGCTGACCTTGAACTTACCTGGCCTTGAACTCGGCAGCAGTCCTCCTGCTTTTGCCTCCTGAGTCCCGGGACTACTGGTATAGACCACCACACCTGGCCTCTAGTGTCTTATCTTGCTTTTAATCTTGTAACTCTTAAAGATATCAGTACATCAGTGTTTAAATGTATAAAGTAAACTTTTTTTTTTACCTTGTTCCCCAATAATACATTTTATATAACTATGGTACATTTCATATATCTGTGGGACAGTGTCAAAATGAAGAAAGTGACCTTGGTACAACCAGTACAATCCACAGATCTTATCCAGGTTTCACTGGTTTTACATGCATTTGTTTTGTGTGTGTGTGTCTGTGCGTGTAGTCATGTAGTTTTGTTCAGTTTTATCAAATGTATGATTTCATGTACCCAAAACTACAATTAAAATACAGAGCAACACTGTCGCCCCAGAGGTCCTGGGTGCTACTTACTCACCCCCATCTGTATGCTGACAACCATAGATTACTCTCTGCTCTAATTTTGTTATTTTGATGCTTTATAAATTGAATCATATGACATGCAACCCTTCAGTTTAGCTTTTTATACTCAGCAGAATTTCCAATCCAAATTTGTTTTGCATGTCAGTAGTTCCTTTTTCCTATTAAGTAGTCTTCCATGGTCTGAATAGCCTACAGTTTTTTTTAACCTGCCTGAGGAACTTTCTGAAAATATTCATGTGCTGGCACAGCAACAGCAACCCTTCCACCACTACCTGTCCCTCCGTATATTTTTTAACATGTTCATTATTCATCTGTCTATTCTTCCATCCATTTCAAAGAAAAATGTATACTTTTCTCTAAATATTTTGACATACACCATCATTAATTGGTATTCAGTGTTTGTTCCAGTTTCTGTATTGTCTTTTTTTGTTTGTTTGTTTGTTTTGTAGCAGGATCTTGCTGTGTAGCCCAGACTGGCCTTAAGTTCAGGATCCTCTTGCCCTAGCCTCCAAAGTTCTGGAATGACAGGCATGTGCCACCATGTTCCAACAGTTCTTTTAAGTTCACGTACAACAAAATGCACACAGTCTTAAGTATGTGTTCCCTGAGTTTGAGAGCAGCACAACCCCAACCCCTGTCTAGACAGGGCACATCACCTTCCCCCATACCTCAGAGTGCAGGCCTTCCCGGGGCCCAAGATGAGTTGTTTATAAAAGAGCCAGTGAGGTGCCTGTCCTGTCAGGGGCCCTCGCTGATTTGAAAAGTTCCTCTTGGCCAGCTGTCTTGTTGAAGGAGAAGCTAGTTCCTCTGTTCTTGAGGGTGTGAATGACATGCTCACTCCTGCAAGGCCACCTACCCTCCAGCAGACAGCCCACCAGACAGTAAAATTGAGAAGCAAATGCTCCTGAAACTACCACTTTGCAGTCAACATTTTCCTTTATTTGCTTTATCACAAACTATTATATTAGTCTGTGCACCCCACCCTCCTCCATCCATCTTGTTTTGAATTCACCAAGTCCTGTCTTATCTTTGCTCGAAGAAGATAAGACTTTTGTGTTCTTGTGGCACACAAACTTAAACTCGGGGAGAGGCAGCTCTTGATCCCTGTGATGATGACAAGACAGGAGCCGCTGGGCCCACAGAGAGGAGAGGCTTTTTGGTTGCTTGTACAGGGCCATGACAGACTTAGTTCCATGCGGCACCTGGGCTGGTGTGAGGGAGGAGGCCCCTGAGAGACTGGCGCTCCCAGAGCTGCCCTGGGTAGGCTGACTGCCTTCCTGAAGCTCTATTTACAGATCTCAGAGGAAATCTAGGGGATTTTATCTCACTTCCCACCCTACCTTATAAAATTAGTTCAGGTGGGTGGCTAGAAACTTAAAGTTAAACACCAATTATCTAAATATACATACGAGGTGGGAACAGGGGGTCAGAAAGGAATTATATTCTCTAATTTGAGGACTCCAATTGGAGAGATAAAAAAAAAAAAAACCGAGTGCTGCCTGATGTCTGCATCTGTCAAGGTGATCTTTGAGCCCAGAGGTTTTCTTCACTGCATCCACGATTTCCATCATAAGTGTGCCTCTTACTGTAAAACACACTTCATTGAATTTTTTTTTTTAAAGATGCTCAGATGTATTTATTTATTTTGGTTTTTGAGACAGGGTCTCGCTGTGTATTTCAGGCTGTTCTTAAACTTGTTATGTAGTCCAGGGTGGCCTCCAATTTGAAGCAGTCCTTGTGTGCCACTACCATTGGGATTACAGGGCATGTACCACCATGCCCAGCTGTTTCCATGTTAAATAAGCAAATTTAACTATCGTATCAGAGAGTATTTTCCTCATAAGCTCTGAGTATGTCTTTTCGGTTTGTCCTTTGATGTGCACATGTCACATTTTAAGAAAATGTTGATTTTAGAATACCTTAAGAGTATTCCTGGGTTTCCTGGCTCTCCGTTCAGGCCAAGCCTGCTGCAGCTCCCTGGGTTGTTTGATTTAGTCAAGTTCTTCCCACTACATTTGTTTTGGTGATCAGGGTCTTTCCAAGCTTTAGTTAAAACTTTGATTTGTTAACTCAGCTATGTATTTCTTCTAAGTTCAGGATCCTGATCTATTTAAATGATCTCTTCCCTCCTTGGTGACAGTTTTCTTTGCCCCTGCCCCCAGCAAGGCCCCTTTGTTTCCTATTTTGTGGTTCCTGGGGAGAGGCAGAACCAGTGTGGCAATAGTGGAGCTGAATGTTTTGTCTTCTAGAGTGTGAAGGACCATAAGTGTGTTGAAACTGAAATGTAGTTCCTGACTCTTGCTGTTTTGGTTTGCAGAAGGAAAATAAAACCCAGCGATGGCCTGTTGTGAAGGCCAGGGTATTATCACGTTCTGGTTCTGGGAGTCTAGGTCTGGTGCTGGTTCAGGTCAGGACCCTTTTCTGAAAGGGAAGTAGTAAGAGATGGATGGCCCTGTTGGGAGAAGCTGACAGCACTTTGCTTTCCTGGACCCCTGCTGTTCTGCCTGTTTGTTGATCTCAGGGTCTGTAGGACCAAGCTGGGCACGGGCTCATTGTTTTCCATTTGAGATGTTTGGTGAATTTCCCTAGAAGCACCCCGGAAAAGGAGAGCGAGGGACAGGAATGGTCACTTTTGGAGGATGTTATTATGGGCATCTGGGTCCTCACACTGGATTTTCAGCTTTGGCTCTGAGTCAGATGCCTATAACTAAGGATCTGAGGAATTGTTGCTTTTTAATAACAGTCAGGTAAAGTAGTAGTCTCCTCCTATTTCCAGTGAATATGTCCCAAGATTTCCAGGAGAAACCTTGTGACCACAGGTAAGTACCAGTATGTCCTGTACTACTGCCACATAACACCAGAGTTTATCTGTCCCTCCATGTTTTGTTTTGCAGTCCTAGAGATTGGACCCAAGGCCTTGCTTATGTTAGACAAGCACTGCCTCACTGAGCTGTATCCTTGGCCTTGCCCCTCCATGTTTTATACCTGGTGTCTCCTTTATATCACTACTCTTGTTGTCTAGAGCCATTAAATACTACTTGGAGATATGCACTGCCAGTTTGATAACTGAGAACTAGAGGTGGGTAGTGTATACAGCGTGGATATGCTGGACAAAGTACGATAGATGGAGTTTGGTAGTTTGAGTTGTCACACTGCTCTGAACGGTGTACAGTTTCAAACTTCTGTATTGCTTATTTACAAAATTTCCATTTAGTATTTCCAGACAGTTGACTGCTGCTAACAAGTGCTAACTACATCTGTGGAAAGTGGAGTCATAGCTAAGGGAGGAGTGAGCCAGTGATTTGGGGTTTGGGGACTGTTTGTTCTGCTAGCTCTGTAGTGAGTGGCATTACTTGATTTCTCTCTTGATAGTGATGCCTAGGGAGGATTGGCCTCACCTGTTTATGTCGGGTCTGGCCCATCAGGAACGTGTACTTGCTCCATGGCAGTGGTGCTTTGGCTTTCACTGTCCCCATCAGTGAGATGACTCCAGACTTCCTTGTCTTGCACACGCAGCTTTCCCAGTGGTCAAGTCCAAACAAGAGTGTCTGGCTCTCTTCCTGGCCTGGTCTCATATGAGCTTTCTCATTTCAGAACAGCAATTAGAGGAGCAGGGTGACTTGATGAACCTGTTACTGAGATTGTATCAGTTTCCCAGAGGACATGCTGAAAGAAGGCCTTTGTAACAGGTAGAATGGGTATGCAGATGTGCATTTTCCTCTTTAAATCAGCAAGCTCAGGTATCACCCATGTTGCATGGAAGTAGGAAGTGAACTGAAAGTGTGGGAATATCATTTGGATTTTTTTCCCTTGCCCTCATCCTAATACTTTCTAAAGAAACTGTTTTCTCTGGTTTAAATAAAGTGGCAGCACTGGCTTGCTGGAATTTAGAGCCACTTCTCCCTTGGGGCATATCCAGTCCATTTTTCTAGTCCTCCACATGTGCTTGAGAGTCTTGCCTTCTTGTGGTGGAACCAGACTGACGTTATGTACCACAGGGATTCTTGTGAAAAACTTACACTCCAGGATTTTCCATACTGCGGACACAGGCTGAACCCTGAGGTGTTCCCAGGTGGGCTCTGGACTTGATGACGGGCCCTGACTGTATCCCTATGAGAGAGGCCTTTTCTTTGGCTGTATTGAGGCTCAGAAAACATGCTCCGAAAAGTGGTGTGTGGATATGTAGATTTTTTTTTTCAAACTGAAAGAGCTTAGAAAGCAGCAAATGCAGACAGGACCCTTCTCTGAAGCTGCCTCATCTATAGAAAGGTCCTCCAGTTTCACAAAATTGTCAAAGGCCCCCCTTGCCATCTCACTAAACAGAGAAGAGTAACAAGAAAAGGAAACTGAAGGGCTGCCACCTTGCTCAGAGAGGCTTTGCCTCTAATACCTGTTCTCCCAAAGACCCTGCTTAAGAGAAACTGGCAGCCAGAAGATAGCTTTGTTCTTGGTGCATCTCCTCTACCCACTAGCACAAAGCTGTGCTCTCCAGAGCTACGGGCCCTGTTCCTCAACTGTCTGATACTCTTCTGGGTTTGATAGCTCAGATTCCTGTGCACTTGCATGTTGATGAGTTTGTATGCTTTTTCTCTTGTTACTCTGTTTGTTGCTAGTTTATTTCAAATATTGAACCTCTAGAGGGGAAAGAAGGTACTTTTGCCCCAATATCTCACAAAACCAAGGTGTAGTGGGTATACCAGGTACCCATCTGGAGGGAGACACTTCTTCCAACCAATCCACGGGGCCTCACATGTATTGGAAAGGTGTAAGGATGCTGTCTCTCAGCTTCAGATCCCTGTCCAGCTCCTCAAGTGACCTTATGAATGAAAGGACTTTGATTTTCAAGGTGAAAATCAACATATACACACACAGTTTTGTAGGATAATTATTGTCTTTCTAACGAAAATTAACCTTACCTGGACAATTTAGCCTTATCTCGTAGCTTGAAATATTTTTGAAGGACCAAGACAGTGTCCCTTGTATCACGAACTCCAAAGAAAAGAAGCATGTTTCTGCTCTGGTATTATGATGGTAACCTAAGACCATAAGCCGGTAGATTATATTCATGTGCAATTAGGAATATTTGCTATTGGAGAAAGTTCTGAGATCCAAATAGTTATTAATAGTTAATAGTTACTTTTTCAAGTCCGTCTTCCTGTATGACTTCAAACCTCCTTTGCTATATCTGATTTGAAGTTGAAGAATCCATAATGATACGTTAGAACTTCTTTCCTTCCATCTTTTTTGTTGTTGTTGGTTGCTTGGTTTTGAGCCAGGGTCTTGCTATGTGGTTCAGGCTGGCCTTGAACTTGTAGTGATCCTGCACCTCCCAAGTGCTGGCATTACAGGCCATTTGGCATTACCAGTTTGGAATCTTTTCCTGAAGAGGCAAGTGCCTAATGAAGTGGACCTGCAGGGTCCCCTCTTCTTCCATAGATCCCAGCCAGCAAACCAAGTTGCTGTGTATACCTTCAGACTTTCACCAGACAGCTTTGGCCAGAGACCTGGAAAAGTTGAAGTTGGGTTAAGGATTCCATCATCTTTAGTGATGATACTCACAAAACCCCTTGTCTCTTAGCTAGCATACGTTTGAAAGTCAAAAATATAAGTCTGTCAGATGTAAGTGCTTACCTTTCTTGGTTGAAAAGTAAGTCTGCTATTGCTTCTCTGACAAAAATAGAAACGGGCTTAAAAGATATTGAAGTTTATAAGTAGGATGATATGAGGGGAACAAATCTTCAATTTTTAGAGTCCTTGACTGGTCTCATGGGAAAGACTTTTAAGGCCACTGGATTCCTCCTCCCGATGCATTAGTCCTGATATCTTCCAGTTCAGTTACTCAGGTATGTGGAATTCCAGACTTAGGCTGCCGCTTACAATAGCTTTTCTCCTTACAGACACATGCTGGTACGTTTCCTTTTAGATTTGTTCAGGATCTCCTGGGAGATCAGCAAGAGTCTGATAGTTCCAGGGCTTCTTAGATTACCTCCACCCTGCCATCCTCCTCTCTTGCCCTGCTACCTCCACTTCAGCATAATTCAAATGCATAGTGTATGTGCTTCATGCCAAATTTCTGATCTAAATGGAATTCACTGAGGTTATTCCAATACAAATATACATGGCAGCACTTTTGTTTTCCTATTTGCTTTGAAAAATTTGGATTTAATCAACAGCTGGAGACTTTCAAAAAATGAATTCATTTTGGTCCTGGATTGAGAGAGAGGTGGTGAGTAAAGAAAAGCTCCTTAAACCCTGTGAGGTTAAAGAGCTTTCTCTGTAGTAGCAGAGCAGAAGGGTCAGATTCCTTCTGTTCTTTCATGGTTTTTTTCTCTTGAGTTCCTTTCCCTTTTTAAAAAAAACTTTGAGACATGACATGCTCTCACTAAGTTACTTAGTCTGGACTTGAATTAATCCTGTCTCAGCCTCCTGGAGTACTAGGATTAGAGGCATGTGTGACCATGGTGGTTTAGGAACCTTTTTTACTTTTTGAACCTTCCAGTCTAATTCTATGAGGGAAAGCAACTTTACAAGTAAAAATTTTAATAAAAGAGGAATTCATTTTTGCTGGCCTCCAGATGGTCAACAAGAGCTGCTTTGCAAGGAAGTCAATGAAATTGTGTTCCTCATCTGCCTTTAAAACTGCTGTTTCTATGCATTAAGCTGGGTATGGAGAAGGGTAGGAACCAGTGCCATGGCCAAGCTCCTCACCAAGTAGAGGTCCCAAAAGAGCATGGTTATTTCGTCTCTTCTCATCTTGTAAATATTCTGATATTCAACCTGATATTCGTTGTGCTTCTACATAGTGTGTAGAGCTGATAAAGGCCTAGGTCTGTCCCCAGTAGGTGAGCTGTTCTCCTCAATGGTATGTAGCTTTTTCTGTTTTGGTTTTCAGTAGCCATGCTTGCACGGGGCACACAGAGTAGCACAACAGTGACAGTTACGCGCAAGGATTATTTCCCCGTAGTGCTCGCCCAGTAACACTGACGGTGCTGGGAGCAGCGGGGAAGCACAGAGTGGCAGAGCCTCCCACAAGAGAGGACTGGTAAAAGATAGAGGCCACTACTCCAGACCAGAAATGACAGCTGTGAGAAGAACTGGGGAGGCGTTGGCCTTGGAGCTCTGGGGCAGTAGAGCTCCCAGCCCTTCCTCCCTGAGCCCTCAGGCAGGAAATGAGCAGGTGGTTTGAGTTGAATT